>NQII01008610.1:0-45733 GCA_002778355.1 Clitarchus hookeri | reverse complement strand
CCCCTGGCCCTTGAGCCAGTCAAACGGTCTCAGAGGTGAGAGAAAATAACCTACACAAAAAATAATTACTTTTTACTTTCCTCTTAAGTCCACCAATTACGTAGGAAAAATCTCAAAACGTAAATTATAATATTAACGAAGCAACTAACATAAGAAATCGATCAAAAATACTTACTTTTGGTTGACAAAACACTATAGGTCCCTCTACAAGCGAACAAAGCGCGCGGAGGGCGACGCAACACTGCCAATCAGGTCCGTACAGGCAAGCCGCGTGTCATTCCCATTCTACCCTTCAAGAAGACCGTGGATAGTTATGCGAATATTCGAGTTGTTACAGCCGTATCCTGTTACTACAGTACCCAGTTTCCCCTACAGCTGGAAAAAACACCGTGCTTGAAACATACAACGCTCTTGGATTATGCACAACGCGCACCATACTTGAGGCGTATGGCGCGAGCTCGAAAACCTGCAGTACGTAATTTCGAATGAGAAGTTTTTTTTCAACATCTGAACATGTTACCCAGCAATACTCTCCATATCTGACGTGTTGAAGAAAAGGCGAAGTCATGGTAGGTGCTGTACAAGTCCAGAAGCTAGCACTAATACTGAAATCGCCATTGCCTGGGAAATAATATTAATTGCTGCTGACACACAAATGATTTTATAATCCCTTGCTTCTTATGACATGGATATACTGAAACTCTCTCGACAGGTTGCAAAATATCAGTTGTTATTATTAATTTGCATGCAGTTTCCACACTATAAATTTCCCTTTTTAAACACCTGAAATAGAAAATTAATGTGTGTTAGGAGGTAAAAAATTTAAAATGATATTATTTACTTTATTGTGGCACTGTAAATTAGTTCTTATGTAACCAATGTGGCCTAACCTACGTACCTCAACCTAACCTCACCTTATCCACTGTAATTATTTCATTAGGCGTGAGCCCTTTATTTCATTACAACATGTCTTGGTGAAATATAATGCATATAATACAATTAATGGTTGGGAACAGAAGACCTCGTGGTGCCACTACCTGCAGTGTATAGTCTGTTCACGGTATATTCACACTTTTTGAATCAAACCTTTGAAAATACAACCTTAGGTATGATGTGTTTGGTTGCTTCCTAAATATGTCTTGTATCACAAGCGTTTTATACTTCGGTTGACGTGAAATTACCATACATTTGATTATAATAAACGTCTACAAATGTTTTATCTAAAAAACTATATTTTTCCATTTTTAACCAATATGAATAAAGACGGAGAGAAAATGTGGGTTGTTAATGGCTAGTAACAAGTAGTTGTTCTGCATAACATTACTACACTGAGTTGCGCACAAATGAGGTGCGTCGGCCCTCTGATAAAATGTTGTAAGCTTAGTTTGCATGAGGAGGAGTAATACCTGATGGTGGTCTGAATGTAGTAAGTTGTACAAGAAATGGATTTCACTATCTTTATTATACGTTGCAGAATAAAACGTCCAGTAAGTGTAGTTTCTCACGTGGTATCAGACCATAGACTAAAGACGATGTAGAACACAATATTGACCTACTTCAGACCAACACAACTGTCAGAGTCACATAGTCAACAGTGATGTGGAGTAGAGTGCGTATGTCAGCTGCTGTGTGGTGAGAGCTCTCCGTGTCCCAATATTGTCTNGCGCGCGGAGGGCGACGCAACACTGCCAATCAGGTCCGTACAGGCAAGCCGCGTGTCATTCCCATTCTACCCTTCAGGAAGACCGTGGATAGTTATGCGAATATTCGAGTTGTTACAACCGTATCCTGTTACTACAGTACCCAGTTTCCCCTACAGCTGGAAAAAACACCGTGCTTGAAACATACAACGCTCTTGGATTATGCACAACGCGCACCATACTTGAGGCGTATGGTGCGAGCTCGAAAACCTGCAGTACGTAATTTCGAATGAGAAGTTTTTTTTCAACATCTGAACTTGTTACCCAGCAATACTCTCCATATCTGACGTGTTGAAGAAAAGGCGAAGTCATGGTAGGTGCTGTACAAGTCCAGAAGCTAGCACTAATACTGAAATCGCCTTTGCCTGGGAAATAATATTAATTGCTGCTGACACACAAATTATTTTATAATCCCTTGCTTCTTATGACATGGATATATTGAAACTCTCTCGATAGGTTGCAAAATATCAGTTGTTATTATTAATTTGCATGCAGTTTCCACACTATAAATTTCCCTTTGTAAACGCCTGAAATAGAAAATTAATGTGTGTTAGGAGGTAAAAAATTTAAAATGATATTATTTACTTTATTGTGGCACTGTAAATTAGTTCTTATGTAACCAATGTGGCCTAACCTACGTACCTCAACCTAACCTCACCTTATCCACTGTAATTATTTCATTAGGCGTGAGCCCTTTATTTCATTACAACATGTCTTGGTGAAATATAATGCATATAATACAATTAATGGTTGGGAACAGAAGACCTCGTGGTGCCACTACCTGCAGTGTATAGTCTGTTCACGGTATATTCACGGTTTTTGAATCAAACCTTTGAAAATACAACTTTATGTATGACGTGTTTGGTTGCTTCCTAAATATGTCTTGTATCACAAGCGTTTTATACTTCGGTTGACGTGAAATTACCATACATTTGATTATAATAAACGTCTACAAATGTTTTATCTAAAAAACTATATTTTTCCATTTTTAACCAATATGAATAAAGACGGAGAGAAAATGTGGGTTGTTAATGGCTAGTAACAAGTAGTTGTTCTGCATAACATTACTACACTGAGTTGCGCACGAATGAGGTGCATCGGCCCTCTGATAAAATGTTGTAAGCTTTGTTTGCATGAGGAGGAGTAATACCTGATGGTGGTCTATATGTAGTAAGTTGTACAATAAATGGACTTTACTATCTTTATTGTACGTTGCAGAATAAAACGTCCAGTAAGTGTAGTTCCTCACGTGGTATCAGACCATAGACTAAAGACGACGTGATGTAGTACCCAACATTGACCTACTTCAAACCAACACAACTGTCAGAGTCACATGGTCAACAGTGATGTGGAGTAGAGTGCGTATGTCAGCTGCTGTGTGGTGAGAGCTCTCCGTGTCCCAATATTGTCTNTCACTATCTTTATTATACGTTGCAGAATAAAACGTCCAGTAAGTGTAGTTTCTCACGTGGTATCAGACCATAGACTAAAGACGATGTAGAACACAATATTGACCTACTTCAGACCAACACAACTGTCAGAGTCACATAGTCAACAGTGATGTGGAGTAGAGTGCGTATGTCAGCTGCTGTGTGGTGAGAGCTCTCCGTGTCCCAATATTGTCTTCTTTTCCTTCGACATAACTGGTGAGGCCACGTGCTGCAACTTGTTGGCCCAGTGTTGACTCTAATAATTGTATATAGTGTCATGTGCAACACGATCTCACTCGTGGACACGGCGAGTGAAAGGGTTAAACGGTGATTAATTACTTTAATTTGTGCAAAGGTCTTGAGAAAATATTGCGCAGGTCTCTATCTTAGTGTTGCGCGTATGCGGTTAGTATTTGGTGAGATACGGCAGAGCGTAAAGATTNATATTGCGCAGGTCTCTATCTTAGTGTTGCGCGTATGCGGTTAGTATTTGGTGAGATACGGCAGAGCGTAAAGATTGTTTCCAGCTATGTTGAAGTGCACCAAATAGCAGTTTGTGTTGGGCTTGATATCTTAAACGTACAATTTCCGATTTCGTCTGAAGTGTTTGTGTTTTTTTTTTCTTCGTAGATCAGCGCTTTTGGAACATGTATAATATTTTGCAAAAAATATGTATTTGCGCAAAACTAGTTATGCAGAAGCGTTAACCAAATCAACCTCAAGCCGGTTCTATATTGGTTAGACACTTGGTGTAATACTATGCATACCAAAATCAAGAATATACAACCTGCGATTTGTGTAAATATTCTAATATTGGTCTCTAATAATTTTTTTTCTCTGAACACCATTTTCTTTTTTATGTACATGTGTAAATTTTAATGGTTGTTGCATATACCTTATTTTTTATGAGATTATCACATTTGTGGAGTTACGCGAATATTGAAAGTTCACTACGCACTAGCCTAGACTTCTCAGTTATTTACTTACTGAAACCACAATCACAGGATAGGTAAGTATATAGAAGTTGTTCAGAAATTATACGCCCAAAAAACTACGGGAGGTGATTCCTTATGAAAAATAAAGTCGAAAATATAGAGAACACCGTATACCAAAACGGAATATTAAGGAAGATAACAGCCTGTAAAAAATGGGTTTTGAAAACGTATTTTCGCCGAATGCCTTCTATTTTCTGCCAGCGGTAGGGATGGCGGCGAATTACCCACAGTGCGTCCCACAGACACGGTTGAATGGGACACGCCCATTTGGTGCGCTATGGTGCATGTACTAGTGGAGGGCATGTCGTTGATGTGCTGACGTATCACTTCCTCAAGCCGCACAGTGCGCACAGACTGAGGACGGCCAGCATCACGCATTTGTCTCTGCATCCTGTGAAGCATAAGTCACCTTATTGCTGCGGACTTTGTAGGCGTTGTACAAGGCGTTCGGCCAAAATACGTTCTCAAAACCCAGTATTCACAGGCTGATATCTCCTTTAACATTTCATGTAGGTACACGGTGTCTAATGTATTATAGACTTTATTTTTTCATAAGGAACAACCTGCAGTAGTTTGGGCGTTTAAATTCCGAACAATCTGTTTAAGCGACACATCGTGGTGGTTCCATTGATGTAAGTCAATTAGGTAGCTCATTGGCCACGCAAAGTTGTTGAAACGGGCCTTGTGTGTGATTGGCTTTTGCACGTTACGGAATACTTGCTATTGGCCCCGCTGCCGTCTTGCAAGTTAGTCTCCAAGAGCTTGTTGGTGAACGATATTCCTCCATTTTGCTGACTGGTGAGGCCATTTTGCTTAAATGTATGGCTGGGAGCGCATTCCACGCCACTATTTCACCTCGGTGTTATTAAGTGATCTGTGAAAAAGATTGTTCACGATGAATTGAGCACCTTCGAAATTAACGTTTGATAAATGTCACTACCTCTATCTGCATGTATTTTAACGGGCACACTGACGGGTATGTTGGCTCTAAAATTGGTAATGACGGAGACAAGTAGTTCCATGTCTTAAGGCTTAACTAAATGTGCTAGGAAAATGTTTGATAGTACATACTGGGATTATTTGTTTTACTTTCTGAATTTTTAATGCACGTATGTCAATAAATGAGCAAAATGGTAAAATATTTACTTTTCTAATAATTTCACAGTTTACTTCACCGACGCGATGCATGAATTATTTGACCAACTCCATGTAAATGTTAATTTTATGACGGAGAAATACATTATGTAGAGACCCGAGAGTTTCACGGATTCATTCGGCAACAAGCTAGACTCCACAATCCTTTATGCATTCGAGCATCAGTTAGTAGTTCGTTGGCTGTTGCTTCACTTAAACCCAGACCAGGTTACACTGGATTCGGTTATTATTTTCCTTGAAGGTTTGTTATTGGTTTAAAGTCGTTCGGGGTGTGTCTAATAAACTATCGTAGAATGAAAGCACAAGCACATAAGTACACGTGAATCCAGTTTAATTTGTACTCAGATGCATGCACATTATGTAGAGACTCGCAAATTTCGCGTATTCAAGTAGATTTTTAGCAGGGCCTTCAAAAGTGCTCACCTTATCAGGGACACTATTTACAATCACTGATTACTTTACTGCGGTCATAGCAATAGGCGACTTCCTTTCTTTGGTCTAGGTTACATGTGATACAATCGCGAGATTCGCTTTCTGTTCATCACTGGCTCACAGCCGTACAGGGAGTGTCGTAACAACTGTGCTCCGAACACAGAGAACTTAACAATACAGAGGTGAAATAAATAGCCTCTCATTCCGCCAACTTTCGCCGCGCACGCCAGCAAAATGGCGTCACTGGCCGGTAACATGTCGGAACGCCGTCCACCAATCAGCGCCAGGTGTCCTACTGGCCAATCAGCAATCTGGGCGATCGGCATCCAATAGCCAATCAGACACTAGGCCTGTTCCCAGAGCCTCGCGCAGTCAATCAGAGAGCGGGTATGCCCACATCAAAGGAACCGGCACGCCATTTATTCTCTGTGTATTTGTATATTCTGTGGTCCGATTATAAAATAAATACTCAAGTATACGAATTTTAATTCTAACGTTCTGCTGAATGAATATGAGAAATTTATAAACCACTAAACATCGGTTAGAACCTATCTCGTATATTTTGACGAATAACCGCGCGATAACAGTTGCACTGTAAGTTGTTTTTCCGCTAACATGATAACAATTAATATTTTGTCATATGTATGTGTGGCATTGAATAACTAGAGACTTGGGAATTTCGTGAGCTCAAGCTGTGCAAGGATAAACATAAAACACTTTTACATTCTTATTATATTGCGATTGGACCACTATTTTACTTCACACTCCTTGCAGTAATGTGGACCAGTAAAACGTGTGCAGAAAGATACCGAGCGAATCATGTACAACCTGGCACACGGGACAGAGCTCGACGTGAAGGCACCTACACATAATTAGCAAATTACAAGGCCCGTGGTGTATACACGTCTGTTGATTTTAGCCTAGCCATAAAATGTACTCGCAATATTACCGGGTCTCTATTAGTAACTTCGACGTTAAGTCGCTGTTGGTATTCCGGCTCAGAAAACGTACGTTGTAGCAAAATAAAATTTATAACACACGCCGCCGGCGCCATACGGATTGTTTTGCAGCAACATCAGGAAACGAAACTGGCGGATTACTGTGCGTTGTAATACTGGCAGTGCCGTGAACCATGTACTTGGGCAAACAAGTAACTAAGATAAGGTTCTCTTTTTTATACTGTACAATCGCATCTGTTTCCAGGAATTCCTACGTGTTTGCGATGGTGTTTCACAGCGCTAGTCAACCTGACATGTCCAAAACAGACTGCAGGGATACTACCGCCATTCTGCCTTGCACACACGACCAATAACTCGGCACTTACCTGCTTACTTAATCCACGCAGTCCTCGTGTCTATCATCGAGGACACGTTGCACATGAAGGGCATGTATGGTCGCCACTGTACGCAACAAGGTTGCAGTGGGTGGTTTCCTGAACGTCTTCCTTATGAGAAATATGATTTGCTGAACTTCCTGATCCTCTCATTGTTGGTTGGTAAATGCTGACGTCAACGAACACGCAGTACGTTTGTTTGCTGGTTGCGAGAATAACTCTTTACTCAGGTGCAGCGAGCACGTAAAAATAAAACCATTGCAACACCTCAACTCGTAAATGAATTCAGCACAGAATGGGTTAAACATTAATAAGTTCAATACTTATTTCTTAGAAATTGTTGTTTATTAAAGCAGTTGCAACTGCACGGGTATATTCGTATATATATATAATATAGTAGATACAGGACCTACCATTAAAGACCAGGACATTTTGCGTCAGTAAATAGGTAATTAGAGATCTCGCGCAGGATCTTGGCCCTTAGGAGTCCTTTGGCATCTGGCAGTGGACGAGAGGTGACCTTTGCCTTGACCTTTGACATTAGACCTTTGAAAACACGAAACATTTCTAGAATCTCCCTAAAAATTTCCCGAATTTCCCTCTAAATTTTTTTAACTTGACCTTTGACCTTGACCTTTGTAGGGATCTGATTCGCAGACTGCAGGAGCTATCCACCATATTGGATTTCATCACACCCACCCTCTTGTTTCTAGAATTTTCTAGTTCATGCTCTGTCATTCCTCCCTAGAATGTTCTAGTTCAGTGTCCTGTCATGATACTTCTTACTCTGTCAGTTTACTTTGATACTTCATGCTCTGTCATTCCATGCTGCCATCTTGTTGCTGGAATTTTTCAGTTCTTACTCTGTCATGCCATGCCAACACCAACCATATTGTTTCAGGAATGTTCTAGTTCATCGCCCTCTCATGCTACTTCATGCTGTCACTCCTCCTTGTTACAAGCCTATTCTACGACCTATGTCTATGCTAATCGCACCCATGATAATCATGTAAATTACAGTATGTCTATATCCGACTCCCACAAATTTATAATCATGGTTCGCCATAATTTATGAACCCGTAAAGATATAGCTGCCAAATTTATATAATTTGCATCGCCCTTGATATCGATGAGGGTTGTTGGGAAATCATGTCATTTGCACTCTTGTAATCATTGTTAGGCATAATTTCATAACTATTTAAGATGTAGCCTCCAAATTAATATCAAAGGCATCGCTCCTGATGTCGATAAGGGTGTTTAGCCCAATTACGCCTTAAGCCATATTAAAAGCAAACTAACACAATATATGCGATCTGTTTAAGATATACCCATCAAATTTATATAAAAGGCATCACCCCTGACGACAAACAGAGTGATGGGTTCAAGTAGACTTTAAGCTCTCTTATAAGCATAGTTGGCCATCATTTCCCATTCACCGAAGTTATAGTCACGAAATTCATATCACAGGCATCGCTCGCGACAACGATCAGGGTGGCAGAACAGTTATGCCATAAGCGCTCTTATAAACAGAGCTGACCACAATTTCCCGACTGAGCCACCATGACTTGGGTGCCAGTTCAGGTCTAAATGATGTGTATATAAAAATTACCTGTTAACTTATACATCCACCATGTTGNATGACTTGGGTGCCAGTTCAGGTCTAAATGATGTGTATATAAAAATTACCTGTTAACTTATACATCCACCATGTTGACAAGACACTGAAAATGCATACTTTTATAAATAAGAGGTTAACTTTTAAACTTACAGACAAAAGTGCATCAAGCGACCGGTCTATGGATTCGTATTTAAAAAAATAATTAGATTGTGATGTAACATACATCAACTATACTAAAAACAGAATTTTATAAATAAAGGTTCTGCATTTCATATTCGTAGCAATGTGTCTGTGGATTCGTAATTCCAAGACTGATTTGTAGTATATGATGCTGCAACCATAGATTATGAAGAAGCATAATTTTATAAATAAATGTAATTTATTTAAATAAATACATTTTTATTTATCTTTTAAATTAGTATATCGATAAGCTTGTCTACGGATTCGTAATTTCAAAGAGAATTTGAATATTATGTTGGGCAATGAACAGTACCATTATTGATTTTTATAACCATAGAATTGTGTACGTAAATATACCAACGTGTTATATAATTTCAGTCTCCTATTTTAGAGTCAAATGCTAAAGTGACGCAATAANGTGTACGTAAATATACCAACGTGTTATATAATTTCAGTCTCCTATTTTAGAGTCAAATGCTAAAGTGACGCAATAAAATTTGATTATTTACATTTATTCGATACCACATTGACTTTAGTAGGCATATGAATTGATCTTAAGTTTTTTCAAGTTATTATGTAACGAGTCCGAGCCACGAATACAGGACAGTGGTTGCCTTACCTTAGAACNGTGTACGTAAATATACCAACGTGTTATATAATTTCAGTCTCCTATTTTAGAGTCAAATGCTAAAGTGACGCAATAATATTTGATTATTTGCATTTATTCGATACCACATTGACTTTAGTAGGCATATGAATTGGTCTTAAGTTTTTTCAAGTTATTATGTAACGAGTCCGAGCCACGAATACAGGACAGTGGTTGCCTTACCTTAGAACGTGTTTTAAGTGCATTCGGCATATATCAGAGAGCTACGAACTTAGACGCACAGTTGGACATCATTCAACGACTACCAGAGTTAGGCACATGGAAATTGGAACGTATCAGACCGTATATCAGAGATAAAAAATGAATTATGCCTTAAGCCTTTTTTATGAGCATAAATGGCCACAACTTTCCAACCCTCGAAGTTATACTCACAAAATTCATATTACAACTTTTACTCATGACCTAGATCAAGGCCATTAAGTCAATTTGTTCGAATACGATGTTTGGTTCCGATATATTTTTAATAAAATTGTATTTATTTAACGTTTAAGTTTTAAAACTTAGAGACGTAATTTAATGTGTTACATGTCTACAGGCGTGTATTTGAAAGGCGAATTCAACTGTGATATTAGAAACAGCTATTGTATGTGTCTATCCCACGACCCCATACTGGATTTCATAGGAATACCTGTGACTGAAGTATCTCAAAGTATGTTGGCAAGCTGCTTATGTATGGACTCTTGTAGGTAGTGCCAAAAACTATTTGAACGTGATTTTAAAATTTTACTTAAGCTGTATGCCTTATAATCAATAGGTATTTTGACAAACATACTAAGAAATGTGTCTGAGGGCACTAATCATAGCATTGTAAATGCTTACTAGAAAATTGTATTACTGAAGGTTTTTGTTAAAGCAAAACTGTTTGGATTCGGGCAGCCGGCATCTCGGTCAATCTTACATGCACACAGATGCACACACACATACACCGATATTTAGGCGGAATACTGGTGCTCGTAGTTGCACGGTACTTGTGTCCGGTGTAGGGTGACNCACACACACACCGATATTTAGGCGGAATACTGGTGCTCGTAGTTGCACGGTACTTGTGCCCGGTGTAGGGTGAGGCAATGAGGCAGTTCAACCCCAGAGTACTTAACAACACAGAATATAAACTGTTTGTTGTGCCGCGAACTATAGCCTCACGCGCCAGGAAAATGGCGTCAACGGTCAGCAACGTGTTAGAATTATAGACTAAGGATGAGGTAGTCTAACCTCGCTGGCTACGTGCAACCAGTCTCCGTGTCCCAACATTGCACTGCTCAGCTGCCAACACGACTACCGTAAACAGCGTGGATAGGACTTGACGTCACAACACTGTTTATGTAAACAAGTGCTTCGAGATGTCTGTACACTTCCTATAGTCAATTCGTAATGCAGTGTGGTTACATTCAAATTGGTGAAAGAATTTTATTCATATAAAAGTGCATGTCTTTCGAAAATTAAGATATAAAAAAAAAAACACGTACATCACCGTTGACCATGTGACTGACAGTTGTGGTGCCTTGGGTAGGTCAATGTTGAGTGCATGCGCAGAAGGCGAATATCCGGTCTACATCGTGATTAGTCTGTAGCCCGAACGCAGTTCTTCAGTCAACGCCTTCACTCACCAGACAGCAGCCAATTAGAGAAGTCAATTATACACGAGCCCCGTCACAGATGTTTAGACAGCCAATCAGCGAGTGAGTATGCCCACATTAAATTAACCTCCACGCTATACTCACCTATCCTGGTCTGACACGGCGTATGTGGCGCTGGTAGAGGTTCGTGTAAGTGTCGAGGTTTGTGTGATGGTGTAAACCGGGCTCAAATCAGACAGATCAGTTGGGGGCACACCAATCGGGGCCACTTGCAGGCACGTTCACTTCCGGCTGTGTGTCCCGGGGAAGGCCGGCCTCCAGGCGAGGTCGCAGACAAACAACGCTCACTCGCCGGCCAGCTGATCTGTCCGCCGGACTAGGTCACAACATTGCGGCTGACGGGCCGGCTTGACCAAGTGCTACTACACGCGAGATCGACAATGTTGGCCAGAGTTGCAACATGTTTTTCCCAACAAATCCTTTTTTGCAAAGCGTTGCCAAGTTTATTAATGTAATACTACAAGTATAACACACATTAAAACTGGAACGGTGATTTCAATGAACAGAATTATTTTACTGAGTATTAAGTAAATGAGCTGACATTTACTGTTGCATCAGTGTAATATAATTAGGTTTTACCGCAAAGCCAGTGCAATTCACTAATATAAAAGAAATCACGGTTTAATCAGTGACTACCAGCAACTTAAATATTCAATAGAATTTTACAGATTCAAGTGGAATAGTTTGAACAGATATGCAGTCAGATTCGCAGATTTGGAGATATATTTTCATTGTTATGGTTTTAGAGCTTAGNTTTGGAGATATATTTTCATTGTTAAGGTTTTAGAGCTTAGTAGCAAATTTTACAGAAGGTTAATGTGGAATCTGTAACAGTAAAGTTGAAATTTAACAAGCAATTGTTGTCACAATGTCTTCAAGAATACAGGGGCAAAATTGCCACTTATACGGCGAACTCCAGCCATACATGATAGTATAGGCTATTCACGATAAAGTGAGCACTTTTGAAAGTCCTCTCATTTGGAATAATACCCAATAAATATATTTTGTTTCAACCTTAGAAGTTAACTTACCAGTGCTATGGAATGTAAACACTGTGTTTATTAGTTACATGGCAATATTTATTTAATAGAGTGTTTAACGAAAAAAAGAAATTGTTGAAACGAAAAAGTAATGGGGCCTCAAAAGTGCTCATTTTACCGCGATAGGCCTATACAATGTTGTCACTGTACAGAAACATGTGTGAGCGGCGTTCGCCAATCAGCGCCTGGTAACTTACTCGCCCGCCGGCAGCACAGCCAGTAGGGATCATATCGCAGCATGCAGTATCCAATCAGATACAAGGCCCGTTCCTATAGCATCGTGCAGTCATCAGAGAACTGACACACACGTCAAAAGAACAGCCACACAATTTCGTTTCTGTGTAAGTGTCTACTCTGTGTTATTACCAAGCACCAGGAAGGTGTTTGTTGACCTTGAGAGCGAAGGGAGAACTCTACAGTTACAAGACGGCACTCGCCATACATTTTATCCATCTGCAACAAGGCCAACATACTTCATGCTGATGTGCCCGATTGTACCTCGGGCTAAATTAAACCAAAAATTGCATAGATGTAATGACACTGTTTCGGTAATGCTTGTCAGAATCTCAAAATTACTTTACAGCACATCGACGCTAATGTTATTGATAACAATTTTAATAATTTTATAGTAACTAGAGGCACCTGTTTTTCCGGACAAGTTGTGTTCCAAAACACTTTAGTTCAGAACCACTTTCGTGGTTTGATAGTTTGTTTTGTTAAACATCAGATCTGTCTGCAAACGAATCACGAAGTCTGTATTGGAGAAACTTAATTATGTTTTACTCGCTCATGTAGCAGTCAGTATTCACACAGAGACCGGAAGCCAATAGCCTCCGCGTAAATCTTTTCGCGAACAAATGGGGTCCTTAAAAATAATTTATATGAACAGTTTAGATAGTATCGTACTATACATATAGAAGGATGTTTTATTGGGAGCCCATCAACTCGCGCTCCATTAGCTGAGTGTCAGCCAGTGATAAACTTTACTCAGTGGAGTAGGCGTGTCATATGAAGTGTGGACCAATAGGATGGTGGTTAATGGGGAAGCAGAGCGCAATGGGAAGGAAGTTCCAATGGTGGTGGATATAAAACCCGCCATTCTAGCGTGTACGGAGTGCAAAGTGTTAATAGAAAAACTAATTCAGTGGGAAAATACTTGCAGCCCCTCCGCTACATGCAGTCAACATCCTCGAGGAGAGAAAAACTAAAATAGTTTCAGAAATAAGTAAATATTCTTTCTAGAAGTCCAGGCATTTCACTAATTAGTTTGCCGACAAGCCACACACAAATAACTAATACTTTTTAATTTGTTTTTAATTGAATCGCAGTTTGTAAGACGTACGCAGGATTAGTTTAAGGCAATAACGAGGCATTCACAAAACTGTCTAAAACATCATCATGAAAAAAAGGCCAATGATCTGTGGTGTTTTTAAATTTGAGATATTTATTTTCATCAACTTCACTACCCAAAAAAGTGTATACATTTTAATACTGAGCTAAAATTATGTAATGAAGTAATTATTTCCAACAGGCTTGGTGCGAATCATCTATACAGAGGGCCAACTGTATTTCGCGAAAATATTTACGCAAATGCTACACTTTCACTTTGTGCTTGCACATTTGCAAACATATCGTCACCAAGTAGTTTCTTTAAATCGTCAGTTTCTTTAAATCGTTTACGCTCTAAAATCCAGCTTGAATGAGGCAATTATTAAAACCTATATTAACATACGGCGTATGAATTTCGCTGTTAAGATACAAGAAACCAGGATATAATCAGCTTTACCGAACAGGCGCACTAATTAGTGTGTTCAGTATAAAGGTTCGGGTTTTGTATATTTCGAAATGACGTTAGATATAAAAGTTTTGTCCTGTATTTGTGTTGAAACAAAATATAAACTTTCCTTGTTTACCTGACAAAGTTAGACAATTTTCTCGAGTACAGAAGTATACAAGGTATTAATAACGAAATATTTTTGAAAGAGTGATAAGTTGTAAAGTGCAAGTAATTAAGATTTTAAAACCTTTGTTATTGATATTTAAGTGAGTGTGACGTGGTTAAATGATTTTAAATGTGTGGCGAGAGTTCTGATCGTATTAATTTCCACTTCAGCTTCAATGTGTAAAAGAGTTTTGAATTTGATGGCAGAGTATAAAAATTGCACTTATCAGTGCTGACACATACGTACTGTTCCAAATACATATTCCAGCTTCTCATGGACCAGTCAATTATTGAATGAAAACAGCCGTTATCTCTATGACTACCCTACAAGGTTTGTTGTTAATAAAAGGATATATTGTAGCGTGACACGTGCTAAAATACGTCGTGTAGTATTTTTTTTTTGTGGAAGAATAACTTGAAGTAATAGTTAATTTGCAAAATGAAACCAGTTATGGGATCACGCATTCAAGAGGAAATTATGTTCGATAGTTTTACCTTCCAAAAACAATAAGAGTATGGGATCAAGTTGGGGTCTATAACTGTGTAATTTAACTAAGAAGGCAGCTGTATACGCAAACGTGTTTTCACAAAATATACGTTGACGGCCACATTGTAGCTCACTAAATCTCATGTTTTCGGTAAAGGAATTTTTTCAGTGCTAGGAGGGGAGATCTCACATATCGACATGCTGGAAAAAATTTAGTCTGTTGAATGTTAGGCGGGGGGAGAGGGAAGTGTTGAAGATTGTTACATTCATAGCACGGGTCTCGGTTCAACTGCCGGTCCGCCACAGAATGGAACGAATACAGAAAGAATATCAGATCCACAGGGTATTACTGCTAAACTTGTTAAAGGATGGATTGATGAGCGAGTGGGAGGGCGGGAAGGGTGGCCTCTCTTCACTTGAACTGTGGTGACTCACCCTCTGAGCCCGGCAAGGCAGGTAGCCAGCCGTCTTCCCGGCGATATCCTGCTGACTCTCTAGTAACATTTGCCCACGCGTCACGTATTTGCAAAATGTAATTCTGTTTATTGGCGTTCCTGTTAAAGATCGATATACAAACATGACATTTTTTCAGCAAAAAAAAAACTTAGTTATTTGCTATCAAAGCCTTTATTAACAATAACGTATAGCCTGTTTTCTGAAAAAAATTAGAAACATTAATAATTAAAAAAAAATACTGAAACACAAATAGTTATGTTGGACTTGACACAGAGCTTAAGAATATCATTTCTCCCATTTAGGTTTTTGTTTCAAGTTTATATCTTGACAATTGGCTTAAAAAAACGGAATTTCTTAAAAATGTTTTTTTCTATAACAAAATCTCAATGTTTTCAAACCACGTAGCATATATCCACTCGACTCTTGACAGTTCTACTTGATAGACACATGAATAAATCCGCAGTGTCAGGCACTCTCCAGACATTTAGTTTTGAGGATGGTCAATGTGGACGCAGCCGGTTTGTAACCGGATGTGGGTTGGGGGAGGCGGATTGTTCCTCAGCAACCGAAAATATGTATTTAAATTACGCAAATTATAAACCTATTAAATTTTCCTGATGTTTCATACTCCACATTACACATATCTCAGTAGGTGTGTCCTCAGTTAAAATGAACTCCTTTAACTCCTTAACAAATCCTTAGTATACTGGTCCACGCCTAGCATGCTGCAGAATATGTGCCATCATGGTAGTTGCTGTGCAAGTCCAGATGCTAGCTCCAATAGAGACAATGCCTTTCCCTGGTCAATGCTGTTGGTCCGGGCTGACACACTATCTATTTTATAATTGGTAGCTTTTTGTGCCATGTATAAAGTGAAAGACCTCCATAGTTACCAGTGCCAAGTGTTATAAGGATATCGTTGACTACATTACACACCTAACATTTCTTCTTTCGCAGAACCTGAAACGAAAAATTAATGTGAACTACGATAATGGGCTAATAAAAATTCATTTTGTAAAAAAAAGTTATTAAGAAAGATTAGTAATATAATTGCAGTGGTTGTGCATTAGACAGCCAAAAAAACTGGTATAGGCGTGCGTATGCAAATAACACAGGTATGGAACCAATCAGAGTAACGCGATGCGGTTTGCAGCGCCTATATAAGACAACAAGCATCTGGCAAAGTTGCTAGATCGGTTACGGCTGCTGCAATGGCAGGTTATCAAGATTTAAGTGAGTTTGAACGTTGTGTTATAGTCGGCGCACGAGAAATGGGACATAGCATCTCCGAGGTAGCGATAAACTTTGGATTTCTGCGTATGGCCATTTCACAAAAGTATCGTGAATATCGGGATCCGGTAAAACATAAAATCATCGACATCGCTGCGGCCGGAAAAAGTTCGTCACGAACGGGACAAACTACGACTGACGAGAATCCTTAAATGTGACAAACGTGAAACCCTTTCTTAAATTAGCGCAGATTTCAATGCCTCCTGCATACCTTCAGAAAGTAGTCGAGTCCACGCCACATCGTCTTGCGCCACTTCTGCGTGCTCGCAGGTGCCCTCCGCGATATTATGCAGGTGTACCAGATTTTTTGGTATCTTCAGTGTTTATACTATGTTGTAAATTAATAATAATGCTAACAAATATTTTTAATGATTAATTTTACGCACATTCATTACTGCTGCAAAAGCAATATATTCTAATTACTGATACAGATAGATGTACATAAAATAAATTATTGAAAATATTTTTTAACATTGTCAGAAATATTTTTTTGCATACAGCCATAGTAATTATTATGATTGTCCTACTTGTGTGGTGTTTGTCTCATGTGGCCTATTCAGTTAGTGTAACTAGCACTAATATGCAATGTTTTTACAAATAATGCACATGCGTGGGCAACTGGCTGCCAGGATACACAGTCTGAAGAAGAATAACATGTTTTAAAGCCTTTTCCAACAGTTCACCAAATAGGTAAGCCGCTCTCGTAAGCGATACCATGCATCGATTATTGAACTGCAACAGTTTAGCGCCCGGAGTGACTCATGAATCGTTCAGGCAAAACTTGTCCCATTACAGTTTCACGACTCCTAATTGCATATCGACCACTAAGTCGATTCGCAAAGATATTAAGTTTCCCGCGCCGCAATTTCCGGCTCGAAATACTGGCGATTCATGTTTGTCTGTGATGTCACTGTGATGTCGAACATGTGAGGTAAATTTCAGATTATCATTTTGTGTTCTCTCAAACAAATTTAAATGCGTAGATATCGTAAACAAAATATTTTTTATGATATTTCAGTTTAAGTGATCTATACAGTTAGTTGCACAGTTTCGCTATTTTAAACAAACAGTCTTCCTGTTCTGCAAGTAGTCAAGGTTTGTTATTGTCTACATCATAGACATATAAGTATCTTGAATTTGACAGCTGATATCGCAAAATAAATAAAACCAAAAAGAGATTAATTTATGAAAATTAAAACACAGGTAAAAAACGTACTGTATATGGAGGATAAAATTGTTTTAAAAAGTTTGGTTAAGAATAAACGTAGTCAAACATGAACACTTCAGTTATATGGGTATGTAGGGCTATGTAAACAATATATTTAATTTTTAATTTCACACATATCTAATGAAGAGAAAAAATATGAAAAGTTTGGTACTCTAATTTAATAGGGCAGTCGTTGATTACAGTTTAATGAACAATGATAAGTTGCGACATTCACAACAAGAATGCACGAACACGGACCTTCACAGCCGCTGCTCATTTGTTGATGAGAACCTCGTAGGTGTCGAAAGGAATTTCGTTTCCACCGAAAGAAATGTAGCAGACGCGGTGGCTTGGTTGAATCTGGAAACGAAATCACATTATTCAGTACCACTACGTCACGTGTGCAAACAACTATTTTAAAGGCGTTGCCTGTCAAGCTTGTAGCTTCAGAGTTTAAATGGGCAATAAGTATTAATGAAATTACTCCTCAATGCATTAATTAAAAAGATAATAGTTTCAAACTAAAATTATTATACGCGGCATATCTTACGGAATACTAGCAAGATAAGAAATCTTGCCAATTTTAGAGTTTCATACTCATTTATTAAATGTAACATAAAAATTTACATTGTACAAAAAATTACAAATAAATTGAAATGTTCAGAAATTCTTAACGGGGCTGTATTTTCTGAGAAAATTGCTTTGAGAATTTTTTGTTTGAACAATTATCTTCAAAATTGATGCATTGAGAAGGAATTTCTTTAACATTGTTCGCCATCTCAACTCCGTAGACTTGAAAGCCGGAGCATTGAACGTCATATGTGTCACATTCTGGCAAACATACTCTTTATATAATGTCGGAGTTTAGAGTGGGGCTGATGACGAGACCCGGGTACCCGTAGCGAAAATACCGGGGTACCTGTCAGGTCGGGTACGGGTACCCTAAACCGCCAGTACTTGGGTACCCGTTACGCACAGTGCGTGTCGTACCCGATGCATCGCGTACCCGGTGAGAAGGTGTTTGCGTGTATTTCCGGCGATGCTTTGTGTTCCCGTGTTCTGTGGTGTCCCGATTCCTGCAGCTTCCTCTTCATTCTGAAAAGTTCCTTGAAGAATCACTCGGGTCGCTACAACCAATAGTTTGTCTAGTGAAAGTAGAGTGACTTTGTCGTCCAGTGATTAGAGGCCTTCGTGACAACCACTTCTGTCCGGATTTAAAAGACAGCGACAAGACAGCAACCTTCAAAACCTCTGTATCGATATCCGTTTCTTCTCGGTTACAAATAGACATGAACACGCCCTAGCGAGTGATTCCACAGAAGGTTGTATCATTTCATGATCCCCTATATAAGGACGCTGAACACGAGACCACAGGAGTTGTTCGCCAGTTGGTACCCAAGATTTTTACACATACAATAGAAGACCAGCCTGGTTACCAACCAGGTGATATGGAGTCAGATTTTCACCTTACATTTGCTACACCACAACAGAGGTCGGATGGCACGTCCCATTTTGAACACTAACTCAGCGAACCTCAGGTTGGACACCATGTAGACCCTCTTAAGCGGAGGAAATTGCGCGAAAATTCGTACTCCGTGTTAGCTCTTATAGCAAAACTATATTTGGGATGTCCAGCATCTTCCGCTTGTTCAGGGGAGCCTTGTCGACAGTAGGCAATATTGTGACTTCTAAACGTAGTTCTCTGTGCCCAGAGAACGTTAATTTCCTGTGTATTTACACACTAACCGAGCGTTCCTAAACCCCTACATTGGATATCTCCGTCATTTCCTTCCATTGTTATTTTTGTTAAAACAAATGTGTATCAATTAAATTTGGTTTGTTTGTCTAGAGATAGTCGTGCTCGTCGATCACACAATACATATTACACAATTGCACAGAACGGGTACCCGGGTAATAGGCTCTATATGACATATGTGATCGGGTACCCGGGTACTCGCTTCTTTGTACTAGGGTACCCGGGTACTCGCTTCTTTGTACTCGGGTACCCGGGTACGCGCTTCTTTGTAGTCGGGTATAAGTAGGCCTAGTTTGGACCACTGTATCACATAAATGAATGCCTGAGCAAGTGCTGTCTCTGAGAAACTGTAAAAAACTCTGCAAGAATTTGTTTGTAACACATTCAACATGATGCACAAATATTATTCAGACAGCGATTTTTTAAATGGTTTTTTTTTTTTAAATATTATCCATTTACATAACTAATTTCACTTTGTTGTTTGATTAGCACGAACTGAAATATTTGTCCTTCAAATACATTGTTCGAGGAATAAAACCACTCAACTCTTGAGCATGATAGACTTACAAACACTAGCTAAAATGTCTAAATATTTTCAACCAATATTATAACTATCAAAATATTTATAACATACTTTTCTATACAATGACAGTGCCATAAGGTGCATTTTTCGTTAGCATAATTACATTTCCCCCCCCCAAGGAAATACACAAATGAGATGAAATAACTGTTCTTAATTCGTTTATGTTTGTAGTAATAAAAATATGATTACTTCACAGAAATATTTTCGTATTCATAAGCTGTCGCTAAGTACAGGGAAATCTAACTTCAAGGCTAGACTGCACAGTGCTGTGTTTACCGGAGTCTCGTTACATTGTCTGTTCCCCCAGTGAGTAGCCAGTATCACCACACCAGGTACTTACTTGTTTCCTTGCAGACTTATTACTAACCCCAGACCTCCAGGACTTTTTATGTCAATTGCGGTCAAATTTCAAATGTTTGCCCTTTTTGATGGATTCCCAACTTTGTATATCCCAAGCAATGCTTTTCCAACTGTAGTTTATCTCTTAGTCCCTTTTACGTCTACGAGTGCCGGCAGAGCGATATGTCGTTTAGTTAGGCGATAAGATAACATGATGCTGTGGCTATCTCGTGACACGTTGTATCTTATTTGGGGATAATAAACTTCATCCTCCCGGGGAGCTAGGTCTCGCCAGCCTCGTAGTGACATCTCACAAGTAATCTAATCAGTCGCTCGTGACTAATGTGTTCTCAGTGGAACGACGGGTTTCGGATGTATGGTTCACATGTTTCAACAATTAGTAATAATCGCAGTTTAATACTTTTACGACTGGTGTTAACAAACATGTACATACCTCGCATTCGTGTCATTTGTTGTGTTAATTGTACATAGATATGAAGCGCCACCTATGATACTTCAGGTTTGTATTGTCTTACAAACACCACTATGGCCGCGGTGGTGCAGTGGTCAGACTACTCGCCTCCCAAGTTGGCGAACCGGGTTGGATTCCCCGGGGCGTCTCTCTCGGATTTTCACATGTGGGAATCGTGCCGGAAGATGCCGCTGGTCGGCAATTGAATTCCGTTTTGACCATAAACCCGCGGTTAAACGTAAGATAATGATTTTATCGTAACCTGATTGTATAATTTTTCGTTACATCTTGGTCAAAAGTACAATATTAATATATCAAAGCACTTTGTTAAGTAAACAGTGTGCTTACCTGAGTGGAAGCAACCTCCGCTCCTAGCGATGGTTAAAGCAAATCTATTTTACTCTATCGCTTCGCGCTAAAAACATTTTTTGACATGTAGTAAACTTGATTATTGTGCGGTGGAGCTGTACATGTAATCGCACGACCCTTTCTCATCTCTAAGAACAGAATCAATTAAACAATTCCGTGCTGCTTGATGATGCTGTAACCAGAGACGAAGCTCGGTGAGATAATAAAGAAGTGTGACAAGTTCTTTTTGGGTTAAAAGCCTGTTAGGCAACACCTGTTATTTCCCCTTAAATGTTGAAACGATACATTACCTGCTCCGAAATGTACCTAGATGTAAGTAATTTTAACCTCACAAAACTTAGTAGTACACAGTTAAAATCCACAGAACTCGTTTCAGATAACTTAACACAAGAAAATGTCTCTGAAATTAAAATCTTTGCTCTTCTTAACACTAGTTACCCTAACAAGCGAACCTAATAGCCAGGCAAAAAGTAAACTACTCATCATTTAACACCCTTAACTCGAATATTACAAAATTCAAGTTTTAAACATGTAGTAAGCTAAACAATTTTTGCTTAAACATTACTGCACTATCTGTGCATTCCATATCATAACTGCTGACTGAATTCCAAGGTGTTGTATTCTCACTTGACTTCACGTGTTATATTGCTCACTAAGGATATTGAGGTGAGTATGAAGCGGCGCTGGAAAGAATGGGCGGGGGAAGCGGGAGATCCCCGAGAAAACCCGCAGGCTAGCGGCATCGTCCAGCACGACTCCCAAATGTGAAAATCCGGGAGTGACCCGGCCGGGGATTGAACCCGGTTCGCCTTGGTGGGAGGCGAGCGGGCTAACCGCTCAGCCACCGCGGCCCCTCGTTGGTTGTGACAAACAACGAAACAATTGCTGTGTCGGCTTAAGTACAGTAAGTATCGAAAATGTTATATTTTGCAACACCTAAGAGAGTAAATTAAAGTGACCGTTATGAGTTAAACGCTGTCTTTTCAATGATGCGAGATGCGGGCGCGTGTAGGTGTTGAAGTAGCTGGGCGACAAGAGTACACTCACCTTGCCAGGAGTGAGAGTGCCGTTGTGCAGTACTCGGCCGACGTATAGCGTCTCTCCAGAGGATGTATGTCCGCCCACCACGGCGCCGTAGGGCACACTACCGTAGGCACCTTGCTCCCACGCCACATGCGGGTGACAGTACACCTAACACAAACAAAACTCACACTCACATACATTCCATACCAAACTACAGCTGACTACACCTTGTTTGCGACCTTCCCTGATGGCCTTCTCCACCACACAGCCGGAAGCGAACATGCCTGCAAGTGGCCATCATGCCGATTAGTGTGCCACCAACTCATCGGTCTGATTTGAGCCCTGTTTATACCATAATACAAACCTCGCCACTTACACGAACCTCTACCAGCGCCACATACGCCGTGTCAGACCAGAATAAGTGAGTATAGCGTGGTGGTTATTTTAATGTTGGCGTACTCACTCGCTGATTGGCTGTCTGAACATCTGTGACGGGGCTCGTGTCTAATTGACTTCTCTAATTGGCTGCTGTCTGGTGAGTGAAGACGTTGACTGAAAAAGTGCGTTCGGGTCACAGGCTAAAGACGATGTAGACAGGATAAGTCGTCTTCTGCGCATGTACTCAACATTTACCTACCCCAAGGCACCACAACTGTCAGTCACATAGTCAACGGTGATGTACGTGTTTTTTTTATATCCTAAATTGAAAACGACATGCACTTTTATATGAATAAAATACTTACACCATTTTGAATGTAATCATACTAAATTACGAATTTATTATAGGAAGTATACAGACATCTCGAAGCACTTGTTTACATAAACAGTGTTATAACGTCAAGTCCTATCCACGCTGTTTACGGTAGTCGTGTTGGCAGGTGAGCAGTGCAATGTTGGGACACGGAGACTGGTTGCACGCAGCCAGCGAGGTCAGACTACCTCATCCTTAGTCTATAATTCTAACACGTTGCTGACCGTTGACGCCATTTTCCTGGCGCGTGAGGCTATAGTTCGCGGCACAACAAACAGTTTATATTCTGTGTTGTTAAGTACTCTGGGGTTGAACTGCCTCATTGCCTCACCCTACACCGGGCACAAGTACCGTGCAACTACGAGCACCAGTATTCCGCCTAAATATCGGTGTGTGTGTGTGTGCATGTGTGTGCATGTAAGATTGACCGAGATGCCGGCTGGCCGAATCCAAACAGTTTTGCTTTAACAAAAACCTTCAGTAATACAGTTTACAATGCTATGATTAGTGCCCTCAGACACATTTCTTAGTATTTTTGTAAAAATACCTATTAATTGTGAGGCATGTAACTTAAATACAGTTTTTTCATTATCACGTTGAAATAGTTTTNTTTTGTAAAAATACCTATTAATTGTGAGGCATGTAACTTAAATACAGTTTTTTCATTATCACGTTGAAATAGTTTTTGGCACTACACGAGTCCATACATAAGCTGCTTGCAAACATACTTTGAGATACTTTAGTCATAGGTATTCCTATGAAATCCAGTATGGCGTCGTGGGATCGACACATACAATAGCTGTTTCTAATATTACAGTTTAATTCCCCTTTTAAATACACGCCTGTAGACATGTAACACATTAAATTACGTCTCTAAGTTTTAAAACTGACAGTTAAGTATATACAATTTTTATTTAAACATATATCTGTACCCAACATAGTATCCGAACAAATTGACTTAATGGCCTTGATCTAGCTCACGGGTGAAAGCTGTAATATGAATTTTGTTAGTATAACTTCGAGGGTTGGAAAATGGTGGGCATATATGCTCTAATAAAAGACTTAAGGCATAATTCATTTTTCATCTCGGATATACTTGCACTGGTCTGATACGTTCCAATTTCCATGTGCCTAACTCTGGTAGTCGTTGAATGATGTCCAACTGTGCCTCTCAGTTCGTAGCTCTCTGATATATGCCGAATGCACTTAAAACACGTTCTNTCGTTGAATGATGTCCAACTGTGCCTCTCAGTTCGTAGCTCTCTGATATATGCCGAATGCACTTAAAACACGTTCTGAGGTAAGGCAACCACTGTCCTGTATTCGTGGCTCGGACTCGTTACATAATAACTTGAAAAAACCTNAACACGTTCTGAGGTAAGGCAACCACTGTCCTGTATTCGTGGCTCGGACTCGTTACATAATAACTTGAAAAAACCTGAGATCAATTCCTATGCCTACTAAAGTCAATGTGGTATCGAATAAATGCAAATAATAAAATTTTATTGCGTCACATTACCATTTGAATCTAAAATAGGATTCTGAAATTATATAACACTTTGGTATATTTACGTACACAATTCTATGGTTATAAAAATCAATATGGTACTGGTCATTGCCTCATCATCACCTTTTTCTGACATAATATTCAAATTCTCNCTATGGTTATAAAAATCAATATGGTACTGGTCATTGCCTCATCATCACCTTTTTCTGACATAATATTCAAATTCTCTTTGAAACTACGAATACGTATACATGCTTATCGGTATACTAATTTAAAAGTTATATAAAATGTATTTATTTAAGTAAATTACATTTACATATAAAATTATGCTTTTTCATAATCTATGGTTGCAGCCTCATATACTACAAATCAGTCTTGGAAACACCAATCTACAGACACATTTCTACGCATATTCTTTTTGCAAGTTTTAAGAATGAAACAAAATGTATTTCCTGAAATACACAATCTTTATTTATAAAATTCTGTTTTTAGTATAGTTGATATATGTTACATCATAATCTAATTATCTTTTAAAATACGAATCCTTAGACCGGTCGCTTGATACACTTTTGTCTGTAAGTTTAAAAGTTAACCTCTTATTTATAAAATTATCCATTTTCAGTGTCTTGTGAACATGGTGGTTGTATAAGTTAACATCTTTTTTTACATACACATCATTTAGACCTGTACTAGCACGCACGTCGTGGTGGCTCAGTCGGGAAATTGTGGTCAACTCTGCTTATAAGAGCGCGTATGGCATAATTGTTCTGCCACTCTGATCGTTGTCGCGAGCGATGCCTGTGATATGCATTTTGTGGCTATAACTTCGGCGAATGGGAAATGATGGCCAACTATGCTTATAAGAGGGCTTAAAGTCTACTTAAACCTATCACTCTGTGTGACGTCAGGGGTGATGCCTATGATATAAATTTGATGGGTATATCTTAAATAGTTATGAAATTATGCATAACAATGCTTATAAGAGTGCAAAGTACATAATTTCCCAACAACCCTCATCGATGTCAGTGGCGATGCCTATTATATGAATTTGGCACATATATCTTAAACATTTCGTAATTTATGGCAAACTATGTTTATAAATTTGTCGGAGACGGATGTAGATATACTGTACTTGACATGATAAGAATGGGTGCGATTAGCATAGACATAGGTCATAGAATAGGCTTGTAACAAGGTGGAATGACAGCACGAAGTAGCATGAGAGGGCGATGAACTAAAACATTTCTGAAACAAGATTATTGGTGTCGGGATGGAATATTATAGCATGAACTGGAACACTCTTGAAACGAGATGGCCAATGTTTACATGGAATGACAGAGCATGAACTGGAAAATTCTAGAAACAAGATGGCAGCATGGAATAAGAGAGCATGAAGTATTAAAGTAGAATGACAGAGTACGAAGTATCATGACAGGACAATGAACTAGAACATCTAGGACGGTATGACAGAGCATGATAAGCAGAATGACAGAGCATGAAAGGTGGAATGACAGAGCATGAACTGGAAAATTCAAAATTCAAAATGGTGGCTGTGATGCAATCCAATATGGTGGATGGCTCCAAGGCTCGGAAGCTTACAGTATCTGCGTCAGATCCTTAAAAAGGTCAACGTAAAAGTTTAAAGGTCAAGTTTGAAACATTTAGAAAGAAATTCGGAAAATTTTAGGGAGATTCTAGAAATGTTGGTGTTTTCTAAGGTCTAATGTCAAAGGTCAAGGCAAAGGTCACCTCTCGTCCACTGCCAGATGCCACTACTGGTCCACTACCAGATGCCATATGACTCCTACCCTCGTAAGACCCAAGTCCCTGCGCGCGATCTCTAATTACCTATCTACTGCCGTAAAATTTCTTGGATTTTTAAGATAGGTCCTGTAACTTCTATATGACTATATATATATATATATATAGAATACAACTGTGTAGTGGCAGGTGCTTTAAAAATTTTTTTTTCTAAGAAATAAGTATTGAACTTTTTCGTGTTTAACCCATTCCTCCTGAATTCATTTACGAGCTGCGGTGTTGCAATGGTTTTATTTTTACGAGCTCGCTGCACCTGAGTAAAGAGTTCTTCTCGCAATCAGTAAACAAACGTACTGCGTGTTCGTTGACGTCAGCAATAACCAACCAACAATGAGAGGATTAGGAAGTTCAGCAAATCATATTTCTCATAAGGAAGACGTTCAGGAAACCAGATACTGCAACCTCGCTGTGTACAGTGGTGACCATACATGCCCTTCAAGTGCAACGTGTCCTCGATGATAGACACGAGGACTGCGTGGATTAAGTAAGCAGGTAAGTGCAGAGTTATTGGTCGTGTGTGGCGGACAGAATGGCGGTAGTATTCCTGCAGTCGGTCTTGGACATGTCAGGTTGAATAGCGCTGTGAAACATCATTGCAAACACGTAGGAATTCCTAGAAATAGCTGCGATTGTACAGTATAAAAAAGAGAACCTTATCTTAGTTACTTGTTTGCCCAAGTACATGGTTCACGGCACTGCCAGTATTACAACGCACAGTAATCCGCCAGTTTCGTTTCCTGATGTTGCTGCAAAACAATCCGTATGGCGCCGGCGGCGTGTGTTATAAATTTTATTTTGCTACAACGTACGTTTTCTGAGCCGGAATACCAACAGCGACTTAACGTCGAAGTTACTAATAGAGACCCGGTAATATTGCGAGTACATTTTATGGCTAGGCTAAAATCAACAGACGTGTATACACCACGGGCCTTGTAATTTGCTAATTATGTGTAGGTGCCTTCACGTCGAGCTCTGTCCCGTGTGCCAGGTTGTACATGATTCGCTCGGTATCTTTCTGCACACGTTTTATTGGACCACATTCCTGCATTGCGTGTGAGGTAAAATAGCGGTCCAATCACAATGTGAGAAGAATGTACAAGTGTTTTATGTTTATCCTTGCACAGCTTGAACTCATGAAATTTCCAAGTCTCTAGTTATTCCTCGCCACAGATGCATATGACAAAATATTAATTGTTATCATGTTAACCGAAACACAACTTACAGTGCAACTGTTATCGCGCGGTTATTCGTCAAAATATACGAAATAGGTGCTTACCAATGTTTAGTGGTTTATAAATTTCACATATTCATTCAGCAGAACGTTAGACTTAAAATTCGTATATTTGAGTATTTATTTTATAATCGGACTACAGAATATATAAATACACAGAGAATAAATGGCGTGCCGGTTCCTTTGATGTGGGCATACCCGCTCTCTGATTGGCTGGGCGAAGCTCTGGGGAACAGGCCTGGTGTCTGATTGGCTATTGGATGCTGATCGTCCGGGGTGCTGACTCGCCAGTAGGACACCAGACGCTGATTGGTGAACGGCGTTCCGACATGTTACCGGCCAGTGACGCCATTTTGCTGGCGTGCGCGGCGAAAGTTGGCGGAATGAGAGGCTATTTATTTCACCTCTGTATTGTTAAGTACTTTGTGTTCGGAGCACAGTTTTTACGACACTCCCTGTACGGCTGTGAGCCAGTGATGAACAGAAAGCGAATCTCGCGATTGTATCACATGTAACCTAGACCAAAGAAAGGAAGTCGCCTGTCGCTATGATCGCAGCTAAGTAATAAATGATTGTAAATAGTGACCACGATAAGGTGAGCACTTTTGAAAGCCGTTCTAAAAATCTACTTGAAACAACGAAATTTCCGATTCTCTACATAATGTATTTTTCCGCTATGAATTTAATATTGAAATGGAGATGGTCAAATAATTCATGCAACGCCTCGGTGTAACAAAACTGTGAAATTATTAGAAAAGTAAATACTTTACAATTTTGCTAATTAATTCACTTACGTGCATTAAAAATTCAGAAAGTAAAACAAATGATCCCTGTATTCTCATGCATTTTCCTAACACTTTTAGTTGGGCGTTAAGACATGGAATTACTTAGTCTCCATCGTGGCCAATGTTAGAGCGAGCATACAAGTCAGTGTGCCCGTTACAATACATGCAGATAGAGGCAGTGACATTTTTCAAACGTTAATTTTGAAGGTGCTCAATTCATCGCGAACAGTCTTTGGTACAGAGCACTTAATAACACAGAGGTGAAATAGTGGCGTGAAATGTGCTTCCCAGCCATACATTTAAGCAAAATGGCCTCACCAGCCTGCAAAATGGAGGAATATCGTTCAACAACAAGCTCTTGGAGACTATCTTGCAAGACGGCAGCGGGGCCAATAGCAAGTATTCCGTAACGTGCAATGGCCAATCACACACAAGGTCCGTTTCAACAACTTCGCGCGGCCAATTAGCTACCTAATTGACTTACATCAATGCAACCACCACGATGTGTCGCTTAAACAGATTGTTCGGAATTTAAACGCCCAAACTACTGCAGGTTGTTCCTTATGAAAAAATAAAGTCTATAATACATAAGACACCGTGTACCTACATGAAATGTTAAAGGAGATATGAGCCTGTGAATACTGAGTTTTGAGAACTTATTTTTGTCGAATGCCTTTTACAACGCCTACAAAGACCACAGCAATAAGGTGATTTATGCTTCACAGGATGCAGAGACAAATGCGTGATGCTGGTCGTCCTCGGTCTGTGCGCACTGTGCGGTTTGAGGAAGTGATACATCAGCACATCAACGACGCGCCCTCCACTAGTACACGTTCCATAGCGCACCAAATAGGCGTGTCCCATTCAACCGTGTCTGTGGGACGCACTGAGGGTAATTCGCGCCAACCTTACGGCTGGCAGAAAATACAAGGGTATTCGACGAAAATACGTTTTCATAACCCATTTTTCACAGGATCATATCTCACTTAATATTCCGTTTAGGTATACGGTGTCCTCTACATTTTCGACTTTATTTTTCATAAGGAATCACCTCCCGTAGTTTTTTGGGCGTATAATTTCTGAACAACCACTATATACTTACCTATCCTGTGATTGTGGTTTGAGTAAGTAAATAACTGAGAAGTCTAGGCTGGCGCGTAGTGAACTTGCAATATTCTCGTAACTCCACAAATGTGACAATCTAATAAACAATAAGGTCTTTGCTACAACCATTACAATTTACAAATATTCATAATAAAATTGGTGTTCAGAGAAAAAAAAAAAACATTACAGACAAATATTAGAATATTTACACAAGGTGCAGGTAGTACGTGCTTGATTTTGGTATGCAAAGTATTACACCAAGTGTCTAAACAATATAGAACCGGCTTGAGGTTGATTTGGTTAACGCTTCTGCATACCTAGTTTTGCGCAAATTTATCTATTTTGCAAAATATTATACATGTTACAAAAGTGCTGATCTACGAAAAAAAACACACACACTTCCGGAAATGGTACTTTTAATATATCAAGCACAACACAAACCGCTATTTGGTGCACTTCAACATACCTGGAAACAATCTTTACGCTCTGCCGTATCTCACCAAATACTAACCGTATACGCGCAACACTAAGATAGAGACCTGCGCAGTATTTTCTCAAGACCTTTGCCCAAATTAAAGTAAATTATCACCGTTTAACCCTTTCACTCGCCGTGTCCACGAGTGAGATCATGTTGCACATGACACTATACCCTTATTAGAGTCGACAGTGCGCCAACAAGTTGAAGCCACGTGGCCTCACCAGTTATGTAGAAGGAAAAGAAGACAATATTGGGACACGGAGATCTCTCACCGCACAGCAGCTGACATACGCACTCTACTCCACATCACAGTTGACCGTGTGACTCTGACAGTTGTGTTGGTTTGAAGTAGGTCAATATTGTGTTCTACATCGTCTTTAGTCTATGGTCTGATACCACGTGAGAAACTACACTTACTGGACGTTTTATTCTGCAACGTACAATAAAGATAGTGAAATCCATTTCTTGTACAACTTACTACATACAGACCACCATCAGCATATTACTCCTCCTCATGCAAACAAAGATTACAAAATATTACCAGAGGGCCGACGCACCTTATTCTTGCGCAACTCAGTGTAGTAATGTTATGCAGAACAACTACTTGTTACTAGCCATTAACAACCCACATTTTCTCTCTGTCTTTATTCATATTGGTTAAAAATTTAAAAATATAGTTTTTTAGATAAAATATTAGTAGAAGTTTATTATAATCAAATGTAAAGTAATTTCACGTCAACTGAAGTATAAAACGCTTGTGATACAAGAAATATTTAGGAAGCAACCAAACACGTCATACATAAAGTTGTATTTTCAAATGTTTGATTCAAAAAGTGTGAATATACCGTGAACAGACTATACACTGCAGGTAGTGGCACCACTAGGTCTTCTGTTCCCAACCATTAATTATATTATACACATTATATTTCACCAAGACATATTTGCAGTTAAATAAAGGGCTCACGCCTTCAGAAATAATCACCATGGATTAGGTGAGGTTACATAATAACTAATTTACAGTGCCACAATGAAGTAAATAATATCGTTTTAAAATTTTTACCTCCGAACACAAATATAAATTTTTTATTTCAGGTGTTGAAAACGGGAAATTAAAAGTGTGGAAATTACATGCGAATTAATAATAACTGATATTTTGCAACCTATGGAAAGAGCTTCAGTATTTCCATGTTAAAAGAAGTAACGGATTATAAAATTGAATCCGCGAAATTCTCGGTTCTCTATTAATGGTTTGTAATTTCCTTCTATTTTTGAATAATATTAATTTTGATTGTATTTCTGAGAGGGGTTGAACACTCAAAACTCGCCTCTCTCCCCCTTCCCCCTTGGAGCGCGAATGCACCCATGCTGAGAAAACTCACTGGTCAACGGTAAGGCCCACCTTATTTGCCACATGCAGAAAGTCATGCCAATCTCTGCGGAAATCAAAACCCCGTTCTCTTGGTGGGAGACGAGCTCCCTAACCGCTTCACCACTATGTACCAAGCGTGAAGATGAGTGGAACAGTATGAGGCTTGCGCCAGCACGGCTCAGCAGTCGGACTGTTACACCTCAGTGGACATCTGTAATAACGCGAGAATATACCCACCTCGTAATCGTACTTGCTGTGCTCCTGCCCGCCAAAAGGCACGAACATGCCACCGTGGTTGGGAACCACCTTGCCAGGGATCATGTCGCCCTCGTGGAAGGACCTCCCTACGAAGATGTCTCCTCCGTCGTGGTCCTTGCCCGCCCACACCGCTCCTGGCGGGATGCTGCCGTGTCCTGACGGGACCCACATGGTCCTGCAACACATGCCGCAACACACCTGTATTACCTGCGTCCGGACAACCCTCGTCCCTCTACTTACCCTGTTCAGGAAATTGCCATTATGATGTGTATTCGCGTGAGAGACGGAGTACCGTTTCATCACCGATGGTGGCGATGTGAGGTGGTGTTGGAGCAGAAAATGAATGTACAACCGAAAGTTAGTCTTGTACATCACTGTAAAGGGAGGCGGGCAGTCTGACCATCTCACCATCATACGAAATAAGCTACTTTCATGTCAGTTGTTATCCTGATGTGTACAACGCTTTAAACTATTTTCAGCCTTCCTAATTGGCTGTAATCGTTACTTTAGACATGCCAGACGGTGTTAGTGTTAAAACACATGCTCCCGGTAAACTGCATATGAGAAATTTAGAGGAGGTTGCCATTGGTTGGTGGATTTTCTCGTGGTTACTAGCGTTTCCCCTGATCTTGCATTCCAGCGCATATAAATTTCCACCTCACTTCGCCCACACGGTCACTAAAGACCCAGTAGTTCAAGTGAAAATCTCTCAGCGTAATTCTCGTCACAATAATTCCGTGCGCCCGGACGTGCATAATTACAAAACTTATAATTTTACAAAAATTGCAATAACGGGACATCCAGCTGATTACAGTTAAATGAGCAAATTCAAGCCATGCTTAGTTTCCTGTTTGGTCCGTTGTACGTTTTACACATTACAATAAATATTACCATACGTTGACACAATGGTTACATGTAGTGGAAAATGGTGAAAAATCATCGATCCAACACATTTTCAATAACACTGTAGCTAGTTTATTAATTTATAATTGGATCGTCAAGGTTTTGACTCGGCTAAGGTGTTTACAGACCAATCACGAACGTTCAACCTTGTAGTATCAGAATTCTCATTGGCCCAGTGGAACGGGGTAGTAACTTCATACATGCACGACCGCCAATAAGGAAAGAAAACGGTTGGACATGTGTAGAAGACGTCCTATCCTAGCAAGGAGTCATCTTTTCCCGCGATAAACCATCATCTCTAACAATTGTTTATCGACGGAAAATATGACTGTTTACAAGGATTTAACATACTGTGAATATGTCCGGCAGGTTTATTTCATTATCGGCTGTAAGGCATGTGTGGCCCTGCTATCCTATTCCACTGGGCAATGTATATCCGATACTGTAAAGTAGAACGTTTTGTGATCGGTCAGCAAAGAAGTAAGCCGGGTCAAAATCTGAATCATCCTATTATAAAATGATTGATTCGCTAGAGTACTTTCTAAAATAAGTTGACTCAAGAAATGTTTGCAATTTTCTAGTGTCTCTAACCATGTGGCACGTACACAGAGTTGCCAACTTGCTGATTTTCTTACCTTATCAGGTGGTTCCACAAGATAGCTGACGTAAGTATTAACAAGAAATGACGGAAGGTGCACAAACCTCCATACATCACATTATCCTCAAGGAAGACACTCTAAGCATTGGGATCTGACACAGAATAGTTAACCATACAGAAGGAAACAACCTCTTGTACCACAAACTGCAGTCGCACACGCCAGATAAATATGCGTCACCAGCCAGCAACGTGGCGTCATTAGCCAGCAACATGTCGTAACGCCGTTCGCCAATCAGCGCCTGTTAACTTACTTGCCAGCCGGAAACCCAGCCACTAAGGAAAATTTCGCGACACGCAGAGACCACTCAGAAATAAGACCCATTCTAGAGCTTCGCGCAGCCAATTAGAGAATGAGTACGCCCACCTCAAGCAACCGATACGCCATTTACACCTCTGTATACTACTATTATATGGCGGGGGCCACGGTGGTGTAGTAGTCAGACTACTCGCCTCTCACATAGATGAACCGGGTTCGATTCCCAGCGGGGTCGCTCCCAGATTTTCGCATGTGGGTATCGTGCCGGATGATGCCACTGGTCAACGGATTTTCTCTGAGATCTCGCATTTTCCCGCCCTTGCATTCTGCCGCTGCTCCATACTCACCTTTCATCACTCTCACTCACTCGAATCAAACACATGAAACTAACACATACCTATATATCACGTACTATGGTAACACAATATAACGTGAAATTGTAGGATCTGTAATAATAGCGAAAGTCTGTATGTAGACATCTATGTATATCATTTAGTATTTCGTGGTTTTGTCCGGTGAGCAGGTAGACCATCTCGGTGAACAAACACAGTTTGAATGCCGATGTACACTAATTCTGGTGGCCTTTACTAAAGTTGGGGAGGCGCGATATACCCTGTCCTCCCCCTTGTTGTTACGGCATATGCTGTGCTTGAGGTTGCGTCTGCACAAGCTGCTATAGTTACCGTCAGACATGTCCCTGTTCCGTATTTGTGGAAAAATTCTAAATTTCATCTCCGCTATGAATTAATGTTGTTTCGTAAACTATCTTGTACAATAAGGAATTCGCCTGTGTAAGGTCAATATACATTAATGCGTAATTATTTTCTTAGAACCCAATTCGTCCAGTAGTTTTGGTTTTCGGCTAACATAACATCATTGTCAGTATACGAGCAGTGCTCCTAAATTTCTATTTTTTTTCGTAGTATAGAGAAAGAGATTGTAAGAGAAAGGTAGAAAGAGAAAGAGGGAGAGCTAGCTAATTAGCGTTATAATTTGAATACATAATTGACTTAACCAGTTCAGTCAATGTGTGTGTAGACGACTTAGATCGTGGACACGTTGCGAATGAATGATATTCACTACACGGACTGAACACAGCAAGGAGTCAGTGCGCAGTCTTCCATGTGGCTAATGTGATTTATTTGTGGGCTAGCTTATCCATATCACTTTGGCATGAGTGGTTAATGCCAATATCATGGGCCACGCAGTTCACTGGTTGCAAGACAAGTGCTGAACAGAAGTACAGCGCGAACCAAAAAACTACGGGATTGCAACATTTGAACACAGAAATTAATGTGTGATCAAACAAATTATCCATTTCAGACTCACATTAATTGAATTTTTCTGTTGTATACATAAGACATTTCTTAAATTCGATCTGTACGTAAGTTTACGTAGAACTGGTTTAGTTATGACAAGCAATAAGCTGTAGGCTTTGTGTTGTTTGATGAGTGATATGAACCAGTCATAACGTACAGCAATACCAAGGTTTACAATCAGTTACCCGCAGGGAAGAACACTGGACACTGAGTCTTGCAGTGTACAATACTGATCCAAAACAACATTCATGTGCTTTATGTCCACAACTGCGTGCACACTGGCTCTGCATGAGTTAAAAAAAGTGTGGATTTGTATTATTTTGTATTACTTTTTTTATTGAATCATAGCAGTACTGGAATTTTAATATTGGGTAGGGGAGGTGGAAATTTCATCTTTTCTTAATTCTTTCCCCCCAACTTCTGCTCTAGTCTGTTCACTCCCAACCGGGGAAAGAAAATATTTTTACACTGTATCTAGGTAGTCTTTAAACTCTGTGGTTTGCTAATGCTTCTTATGATTGGATGACATTTCGCAGATTTCCGTATGCGAAACAAGAACGTTCAGTGTCACATCGAGAGAAGTCTCACTGGGCCGGTCACACAAGGAAAGTGTACCTCACGTGCTCTGCAGCCCGCGAGGAAAGAAATGTTGCCAACATGGACATAGGATTTTGAAACCTAGCATGTTGTACGACATTTTCGCTATCAGCTAACATCTATAGTTATGTGTTAATTCTTACCGCTGGAGCCGTAACACATTCTCCTCTTATACTTGGCCAGACACGGCGAAGCCGCAGAGTGGATAAATACACAGATACGAAATCGCGTATAGCTTTCCTTGATATGGGCGTACTCATTCTATGATTATCTGCGCTGGTCACCAAGAACGGGCCTTGTGTCTGATTGGCTACTGCATGCTGCGAAATGTTTCTTATTGGCTGGGCTGCCGGCTGGTGAGAAGGTCATCAGGCGCTGATTGGTGGGCCGCGTTTCCCCATGTCTCTGGCCAGTGACGCCATTTTGCTGGAGTGTACCGCAGGAGTTCAAGGTATAAGCGGCTGTTTCACCTCTATGTTCTTAAGTAACGACGGTTCACGATAAAGTGAGCACTTTTGAAAACAATCTTTAAAAAATGTCACTGCCCCTTCCTGCCTGAATTAAACGGGTAGACTGACTAGCAGGCGCCCAGTAAAGTTGGCAACGACTGAGGGAAAGTAGTTTCAAGTTTTAGTGTTGAATCAAAGTATTAAGTAAACGTTTGTGAATACTGAAATTATTTATTTTATTTTCCGGGTTTTTAATCCATATAAGTGTAATAATTTGAGCAAATTTGTAAAACATTTACTTAGCTGATAATTTGATAGTTTCATTTGACCGACGCATGAATAAAGTGTCCAGGCCCAAGGCAATGATAATTTTACATATGGTGGAAGAATATATAATGTGGATACATGTAGCTCTTAAACAGGGGTTTCAAAATTTCTCAGTTTAACATGAAAAACCTTAAATCTATTGATTGCAGGCAACTGATTATCTGGGGGCCCCGACCTCCCTCTCTCTTCGGAAGAAACTGTAGATTACATATATGACGACCCGGTAATGAACAAGGAACCGATGGGATGGTGTAAATTGACCAAGGCGAAACAAGCCAGATATTATAAAACCATAACAATGGAATTGGAACACGATCTAGACAAGATTCATAACTAAAAGACTGTTTAAAAGGGGCGAGGTGGGGATCGCAAAGATTGCCGGAGGCCCTCCACTCCGCTGGATGAATCTGCAAGGGAATCTGCAAGGAGTGTAAATCGAACGGGAGTCCGATGACAAGTAAAATTACGTACGTAATACGGTAAATAATTCCGCGGATGAAGTGGTGCGTGGTTGCCTACGCGTTATTATACTGTCACAACGTCTATCGTGTTACTTAACGGAACGCGAAATGACGGCGTTGCTAGTAACAATAAACCCAAGCCAAGTATTAAGGTTAACAACGGTTATTTAAATTTTGTCTTGTAAGATAATTCTCCTACAAAACCTGCATTTAAAATTATTTCATTACTATTAAAAAACTTGTATTAAAAACCTTTAAACAACTAACTTAGTATAACATCCTCCTTGAGTGTTCAGCCTGCCTGGCGCTGCGCCTGCGGTGAGTTTGAAATCCTGGTTTTCTGACGAAACTATCAAACGTGTCCCCAGTATGTTTACCTACGAAAATATACAGGGTGATTCTAAAATCATGGGACAAACATTGAGGGGTGGTAGAGCTCATTAAACAAACAATTATTATATAGGAATATATGGGCGGAAGTGACGCGTTGAGGCACAAACACAAAAACATAACACANACGGGACAAACATTGAGGGGTGGTAGAGCTCATTAAACAAACAATTATTGTATAGGAATATATGGGCGGAAGTGACGCGCTGAGGCACAAATACAAAAACATAACACATTAACGGAAACATACAATGTTCATTAGCAGCATACTTAACGAGTGATTCCGTACAGAAAACGTTAAAACAGTTGCTGGAAATGCATCCAATGGTGGCGTGCGTGAAATACCCGGCGTATTTGAACCTGTTCGCCAATTACTCCACCGACGCTACGAAGCTTGCATTACTGTCGGTGGTAGCAATTTTGAGCAATTATTATAAACTTTGGTGTAAAAAGGCATTTAGCGGCGTCGTTGTAAATAAACAATGTGTTGCATTTCATGTGTAATTTTTGTGTTTGTGCCTCAACGCGTCACTCCCGCCCATATATTCCTATACAATAATTGTTTGTTTTAGTGAGCTCTAACATCCCTCAATGTTTGTCCCATTATTTTAGAACCATCCTGTATATCTCAAACGAGGACGGAATGGTACTTTAAAGTTACCACTCAAGCTGTAAATATTATTTAGGAGTCCTCCAATATAGATAAAACATACTAGCCGGACACGAGCCAAACTACGAAAGGAGCCAGATTTCAACTTTACTGCAAACGTTTCATCAACAAAATGATAGGGTCAGCGTTGAAAGCGCCATAGGTAGACGCAGCACTACGAGAACACTGCACGTAAGTTCAGAGCCCTGCGCGTAGCGGCGATGGCGCTCTTGTAGCGCGTGCCAGTGCGACCCTTANCACGAGCCAAACTACGAAAGGAGCCAGTATTCAACTTTGCTACAAACGTTTCGTCAATAAAATGATAGGGTCAGCGTTGAAAGTGCCATAGGTAGACGCAGCACTACGATAACACTGCACGTAAGTTAAGAGCTCTGCGCGTAGCGGCGATGGCGCTCTTGTAGCGCGTGTCAGTGTGACCCTTACAGCTCCCGCGCTTCACGGCCGAAAAAAGGAGGAAAACGATGCTGGCAGGCGGGATCCTTAATGTGAAACTGCGTTTGTTTTGTAGGACATCAAATAGGAACCTCGCCCTCCCGTCTCTGTAATTGCGTCGCAGGAGACTGTACNACTGCGTTTGTTTTGTAGGACATCAAATAGGAACCTCGCCCTCCCGTCTCTGTAATTGCGTCGCAGGAGACTGTACCACACGCATACACACATATATAAACTGTCTGAGCTTACTCGCGTCCTAACTCCAACTCACAGACCCGTGGTACATTCTATCTCGCAACCTGTACCAATACACCGCTTGCCCTCTGCCTACACACATAACCATCACCGTGCTTGTAGCTTTAACGTGTATTTCGCTCACGCATAATTGTGAAATACNCCTCTGCCTACACACATAACCATCACCGTGCTTGTAGCTTTAACGTGTATTTCGCTCACGCATAATTGTGAAATACCATTTTCTACTCTCAGAACATAACCATTGATGTAATGTTATTTAATTTTATTTACCTCGAGATGTGCAACAACTCATAACCGCACACAGCACTTGACACACTATACGACTGTATATTTATATTTATGTAATTATGTACCTATGTTTGTACGTACCAGTGAGCTTCGTGGCAAAATAATTACATTATTGTGTAGTGTATTTGGTTATTTAATTAATAGTAATGTATATTAAAATGTAGTTCACACTGTGCATAAAGTCAGCAACGTTACTATAATGCGTTTATTGAGAAACGTAATTTAAAATTTCCCTTGTTTGGTAAAGATGGACATATAATAAATCATTGACAACATTATTTACCTAATAAAAAGCTCCCAAACGTTAAAATGTCTGATCAGTAAACACATTAAGAAAATATTACAGGATCGGATTAAATCGGATTCAAACACTTTCTTTTGAACGCCTTCTCATACCTAACATATAAATTTTAATTTCTCACATTAATTTTGACATGTGACGTGAAACGTTAGAAGGGAATGTACTCTGAAGATAAGTATGACAACTTTCACCCCTTACTGTTTTGTGTATGCTGGTCACCTAAATATTTACTCCCAGTAATATATTACATGTTACCTGCACAAAAGAGTGTGGCCTCTCGTTCTTTTTTTAAATGTATAGCTTGATCTCAGATAGCCAGGTCTGAGAACTTAACACAACTATATAATTTATAAACTCAGTGGTTTGTTTTCTAATGGCATGTTGAGTTGATACATTTTCTGGCCATAAAGACCCATTATGGTTAAATATTTCAATTTATTTATAATTCAAGTAGACTTTTACTATAAAATAACGTAATGAGTAACATGAATAATTTTTTGAAATAAAACATTGTAAATATTTTTGTATTTTCACGTAAATTTATACGGAGATTTGCAGTGAATATACGGGAACACGCTCCGTAATGACATGAAACGTAACTACGGAATGTCTCCGTATTTCCTATAACTTCGGGTTTTAGGGACTAACAACGCCGAGGACACACAAAGCTTTCTTCTCCAATGTAACTTGGAAGTTATTTTTCGTGCGGTGATTAGGATATACACAACTTACACCAATTATTTCATACTTCAACGAGTTGCACGAGCCACGTGCAACAGTTGGCAACACATAAAACTTTCGTAAATATCCTCCCACCATGCCAAACAGGGTTCAATCCCCGGCCCGGTCACTCCCGGACGTTAGCCATTGATCGGCGGGTTTTCTCGGGGATCTCCCGTTTCCCTCGCCCCTTCGCCCCGGACGCTGCTCCATTCTCACCTCACTTCACCCTCATCGGCTCTTAACACCTCGCTGTTAAGATGCGCCCAAATCTCTCCACTCACTCCCTCGGCAATACTGTGTGCCTTTGTGTTCAGGCAGGCAACATGATAAATGTGAATACGTGCTATAGTTAGAACCACGTAGTTTTGCAAAAGTATTTCAGGACTACTTGTACTCAAAAATACTACAGCTTAACTCCACTATCGTGATTGGCTGATTTCAACTATCGTGAATTGTAGGTGTCTATCCGCGAATCGCGTACACTCAATGTTGGAGTTACCTAATTCTGATTGGCCCAGTCAGGTAAGGAACTCTATCCCGATAAAGACACGTGGCGAATAACCAAAGGAAAACTGCACGTATGCCGTAGGACGTTCGAGCCTAGCCTTCGCGTAGATCTTTCCGCGAGAAACAGGTGGCCCCAGCTGTAGTCCATTCTCGGTTACTTCCACATTTTCTGAAGCACTGCTAAAGTTCTACTTTCAGGATATTCTTCCGCCTTATGAAAACTCATCTTCACCAAGTCTAGAAAATTACAACAAAGGGACAACGCACCGCATTCGATTCGTGCACACTCAGATACATTATATTTTGAATAAGAACTATTTCGCACTAGGCGTTACCAACATAACTATTTTCGCTGTTTTTATTCTTAATATTTATAAATTAAATTTTAATTTGTAGACAAAACGAAAGTAAATCTCAATTTAACAAATATAAAATACTTTTCTGCTAACATAATCATAAAACGTTTGTGATACATGGCATATTTAGGAAACAACCAATTCAGTCATATATATTAATAGGAAAAGGGGGAGGGGAATTTTTCAGATGTACGATTCAAAAAGTGTGCAGAAACCGCGAATAGACTAACTTTCTCCAATAATGTGATGAAATTAAAGCTCTTCGTATAAACTGTGCCTTTCAAGTCTTTAGTTAATGCAGGAATGTGAACACACATGTATTCATTATTTATACATTGTCTTCTGCGAGACGAACACTGTTCCAGTTCTTAACGCATGGGGGACAGTTATTCAAAATTTTTCGACATATGCATTGTACCAGTGTTTATTTGCGTAATTATTGGGCGAGAAAACTAGTAATATGTTTAATGGCTATTTGTGTGGTACACACACGTTAGCAGTTGACAACATTACTCGATATAGAGAAATACATAATTTGAAACTAAAAAACGTTTTTTGAAATATGAGATTATTCGTAACCTAGCAGTTCCATCTAACGTAAAATTAAGATTCAATAATAGTTATTGAGTACAAATTGAAGTAGATTAACCCAGAAAATTGCTTTAAGCATAAACAAGACATTTTAAATAATTTAAAGTGTTGAATTTCTGCCACTAGTGAAGTAAAGCGCTTCATGTAAAGTCTGTATATTTATAAGCAAAATGGTAGAATATGCCCATTTAACCAATATGATTATTTTATATAAAATGAAACATTTGTACATTAATACACAAAAAAATATCGGCAGGGTACTGTACCCAATAGGTGTTTCGTGTTAGTTCGTAGTTGTACAAAATTTAATTTCGGCGGCTTCGATTTCAAGACTGGTGCGAGAGAAATATGGACGATTCAGTGCACAACAAAATAAAGTTCATGTAGATATATTACTGAGAAACATTAGCTATACTTAAAAATTAATTACTTTTTCGTGGTAATATTTCCTCATACAGCTTCGTTAATGTTTTCCGTCTGAATTAAATATTGACTATATTTAATAATTTGTAGGAATTATTGCCGTCATGAGTTTTACCAGTAATTGTAAAAAAGTAAGTTCAAATACACTTGGGCTCTGAATCCTCCATACATACAAAATACGTTTATAGAACTACAGGCGTGTCAAACTTGTGACTTTTTGCAATAAAAATGTCCTCCACGCTTGTCGCTCGCCACGTTGAAACTCAGCTCCCCGATCAGAAAATCTTTCGACAACATATCAGCTCTCGAGTACTCGCAATTGTTTTGTCGTGAGAATCGACAAGTTATATTTAAATTAGAAAACCAAACATAGGAAATATCACGACTACCGCGATTTCACGATCGGGAGCTTCGTTTCGAGGAGATTATTATGGATCCTCTGTTCTCAAACAGATACGCGATATTTTCCGGTGCTCGCACGCACCTACATGCAAAAACTAATACTGAGAAGGGAGAAAACATAACTCACGTGTAAATGGTGCTTTATCCAACGCACGCTGAAGTGGATGGTGATACTAGCAATGCTGGGGCGAGCTTCTCTTTTATCTCCGCCTCCCTGATAACTGAAACTCCCAGAGATAAACGCATGACGTGATCAACAAACACCTCGCCCGCTCCGGGAAATATGTGACTAACTCACGTAGGTTACCGGGAAAATTTCCTGTTCGGGAAATCCACAGCTTTCGAACTGACGTACAAGCATCGAGAGTAAAACGTAAGAATTGGAAGCCTCAGATTAATTTGTTTAGTACGTCACACTTTAGGAAATAAGTCGGTGATTTCTGCCAGTGAAGAGTACTTTGTGAGTATTAATTTAGCAAGCTGTTACATCTGGCTGTGTTATTGCGAAGTGTATGATAATATTAAACATTGTCATGCGTGAAATTTAATATTTGTGTGGGGGAGGGCGAATATGTGTAGAAAAGTAGTTTTAGCTTCTTTTTTAATTACATTTTAACAGGAGGTTTGTTCTTAATAATATATACGAGTGTTCACACGCTTTTAATCAAACTTTCTAAACTATCTTTGTGTGGGTGACAATTAGCTAGTCTGTGTCACACTATTAAGGAAGTGCATGTGTTTGTAGTCTCTTCGGGGAACTAATAGCGGTCTGCTTCACAAGACGAAATTGGTACCAAAAGAAGTATTCTTAATGATATCTCAATATTCTTGAAGAAGGATATGAAGAAAGAAAACCACGCTAGTAATTGATTTAGTGTTTTAGCTTAATTGTCGTGGAAAATTATTCTGTAAAATACCGTTAATAAAAAAATTATTATTATTATGTGGATATGTAATACCGCGGAAAATAAAAATTCACCTAATTTTTGCCTCTATTGAAGCAAAAGGACATGCCATATACCTCACCTTTGGTAACAATTCTTTGAAGACATTCAATGATTTTTTTTATGTTTGGCGTTGGACTCGGATATTTGTCCATAAACATCCTTAGTGCCAGAAATAGATAATACGTGTGTTATTATCCGAATACGGCGAATACAAAGGGGTTTTGTATTGCTGTTAATATGTTCCACTCCAGAGCACAAACAAGTTAATCGATGTCGACAAATATCGTGGGATTCGTCATGACACTCCAGGTGACACGGACTAGAAGATTTCACGACATTATTAATATGGTGGACGCTATCCACCATAAGGTAGAATTCAATTTTTTGTTATCTCTGCAATATGGTCTTAAAACTGGTTGTCTTGGCTTTCCGACTGGAACCGACTCTTAGTTTTTCGAGCCGATGTTTCGCCGTACCTTGCAGCAGGCATCTGCATGTGTCTCGAACAGGACTTCTCTATGTTTATCAAATAAAACCTCTTTGCTAGAAGAATCCGATAAATAAAAAAAAAAAACTAGTCACAAATAAAACAAGAATGATGTAATGAAATATATGTTAAATTAGTAAAAAATTATAATAACAAGCGGCGACCCTGGAAGGACGGTTATGATACCAGCGGGATTCGCACGTTGTGTTCTAACGGAACTTTTTGGTTACGTTACTTCAATGGCAGTACCATACATCCACCTAGGGTCAGTGAACGAAGAAAACAAATTCAGTTTCTAAGTAGTTTTTCTTTGTGGTAATGTTCATAGATACAACATTTGTACCATTGTTAATGCTATACAACGCTACTCCCAACTATCATTATAGCTTACATCATGTTGTTTCTGAATTCCATTGACTTTAGATAATTGTTTACATCATTAAGCGTAAGGTTTCTACGCAAAACTTGATCTTGTCTAGCAGAGTTCAACAGGTTTACATACATTTTTACGCCGACAAACGAGTAATTCCACAAAGATTTTGCCTTTTTTTTTAGGGAAATACAGAACACTAAACATTAAAAAGGAGAAAATAAAAATATATATAAGAAAACCACTATGACAAAAATTACACAAATACTGTAGATTGTGGATAGTAGATTTAATAAAAAAAAGTGAGCGTAGATATTTGCATTTTTAAACTCTATTAGAAAGAAGAACTTTTCAGTATTTCTCCTAAAAACTATTTATAAACAGAAATGAGTATTTAACGCAATTACCTGGGAGCACATAATTGTTTTATATTTAAATATTTATACAAAAAAAGGTTGGAAATATAACGAAAGTAAATGAAAACCAACGAAATATACTGGGTGAGGGGAAACAGGAGATCTCCGAGAAAACACGCTGACAAGTGGCATCGTACGGCACGATTCCCACGTGCAAAAATCCGGGAGCGACTTCACAGTTAATCGAGCCCGGTTTGCTTTGGTGGGAGGTGAGCACTCTAGCCGCTGTGGCTCCTCGTCTGCTTAGGTTTATGATCGCGTGCGATATTATGCTATTGTCTCCTAAGCTCTGAGCGTATTTTTTATTTTGAACTCGCCATTACACTCTGTATGCTCGCAGTAGGGAACCAATCACCAGAGTGCAGTAGGTACATAGGGAGACATTACGACCAATTACACGCGAGCTTCGAGTCTCACGTTACACACGTGCTGTGACGTCACACGCACTACTACGTCACACTAGCTGCTATGTGGACTGACACATAGCAGTACCATATGTGTGAGAGAGCTGTTTCAGCTACATATATATATATTTTATTTCGTATAAATAGTGACCCTGGCCACTAAAATTTATCTGGGTCCGAAATTATCACTGTAGTTTAATATATTATTAATTGTAGGCTGTTTACGAAAAAGTGAGCACTTTCGAAATCAACCTTTGAAAAATACCACTGCTGCTGCCTGCATATATTATGATGGCGAACTAAGTGGCATGCGCCCAGGAAATTTGGTAACGATAGAGAGAAGGAAGTTCCATATCTAAACGTTGAATTAATAGTTTCAGTTAATCATTTGTGAAAAGTAGAATGACTTCATTTGCTATCCGTTTTTTAATGCAGCTAAGTGTAAGAATTAACAATTTTGTAAAATATTTACTTTCCTAATAATTTCCACACTTACACGTGGGAATAAAGTGATCAGACGCATTACATTAGGCGGAAGAATATACAATGTTCATACACGTAGATCTTGAGCAGGGCTTTCAAACATACTCACTTTACCGTGAACAGCCTATTTTCTGTTATGTTTGGTGTTGTGTTTTTGGTGTTAAAGTAGTTGGAGTTGTGTTTTCGATATTTGGTTTTTTAACGCCTGTTTTCGTGGTATTTGTGTTTAAATATATCATGTTTTAACACCCGTTTTGGTGTATTTGGTATTGAAATATTTGGTATTAAAACACCCTTTCGGTATTAAAACATCAAATACACAACACCACATGCAACAGAATATTAAATACTGCTATATGTTAAATTGTAGTGACAATTTCGGTACTAGATTGATTCTAGTCAATTTCATTATTTATTATAAATAACATACAATCTTCATTTCTGTTGCGAAGTTAAGGCCATATGGCATTGTGTACCATGTAACCACTGATTACAAGTAATATTACCTTCAGATTATAAGTAATAATAATAATTACAAAATGAAATTTTCACTACGTCAATTCAAAACCTAACAGAACAGTCAATATCAAATATGCATAAATGCACATTACAAAATATCAGCTTTACAATATCAACTTTAAAAAACAAATATTATGCTATAAGGTGATTACAAAAATGTATTAATCATCTACACCCATCCATACACACGCTCGCCCACCAAGCCACACATATTCATTAAAAAGTGGTCCAGCTCTCTCTCATGCATGTATAGTCTATTCACGGTTTCTTCACACTTTTAAATCAAACCCTTGAAAAATCCCCCCTTGTATGACGTGTTTGGTTGTCTCCCCAATGTCACGTATTACAAGCGTTTTATACTTGTGTTCACACAAAAGTACC
>NQII01008609.1:0-66251 GCA_002778355.1 Clitarchus hookeri | reverse complement strand
ATTTTGCATACCAGTAGTGATTTTGTAGGCCATAGTGAACTTAAGATACTAGTAAAGAAAACATTTATTTCCTAATTCGATGGCGTATAAATATTTACGGTAGTATGATATGTCTACAAAGTATTTACACTTATCTCAACCAAACTTTGTATACTGGTAGTGAATATAGGTGAACATTAAACATTTATGTATTCGTAATTGTTTGTGTGCTTCTCAGTGACATAGCGCCACTCGAGACATAAAGTGTTTTAATATAATTTTTCTCAAACGACCTGCATCAACTTACTTGCATAATGTGTAAAGGGAAGAAAGATTATTAGTTAAGTCGGTAGGTCCCTAACTGCGGTAGTTTTAATTCCTCTTTTTCCGGGCTTCCGTGACAAAAAAAAAAACCTGCATGCACGCTTCTCCCACGAAGTCTGACTATGACGTAAGTTGCAGTGATGATCAGAAGGAGGCGGCTCGGGCTTGTTGTGCACATCGCCCGCTACAATGAGGCGACAGATGAGATGAGCACAGTGGAAAGCGACAGAACGTTTTTCTCTTTCATGTCCCGTTACGCAGAGTGTACTCCGCCCCGTGTTTGAGTGCCGGAGCCGAAATTAGCTTGTCTGTCGAACGACATTTCAATCAAGCGCCAAACACGTGCTCACACGTGTTGGCTTCGGTCTGCTCTTGCGACGGTAGGTTCGCTGATCGTCCTTTGTAACGGCCCATGTCTCACTGATTAAAAAAGTCCGTAATTTTACGTAAAAAGCGTTGATAAAACGTTAACCGGTAATCTCCATAAAATTACTGATACTTTTGTTTCAATAACGGACATTCCATAAATTTCAGAAAAAAAATCCGTAAATTAAAGTTTTCCGTAAATTTGTGAGTTAGTTTTCATGTACTTCCGGTAAAATAAAAAAATACTAAAAAATTATTTAATTTTCGTTATTCTGGCGTTACACTAAAAATAAAAATTAAACTTTAAAAGGCTAAAACATTTTACCCTGGAGTTCGTTATTATTACCAGTTACCAACTGTCTCCTTGTAACGAATTAAGGATATATACAATATATATCCATATATACACACATAATATATATATATATATATATATCACACAACGTGTTTAGGAAACATGTGTACTAACTCGGTCCCATGATTCGTAACCGGAAAAGAATAAGTTTGATATAGGATACCTATGGTCCATCTCAACTAATAAGGTCTGTAGAGTAGAAGTTCTTAAAGGCATTCGGGAGGATACAGGTTCGAGTCCCTATCCGGCCATCCTGATTTCGGCTTGCTGTGGTTTTATTACATCTCTCCAGGCGAATGCTGGGATTATTAAATACTTCAAGCCTTGCCCAATTATTTCCCCGTTCCTTGACCTCGCTGTTGACGAGACGCCAAGCCCAATATATGGAACTATCTAAGACTGTGACAGGGGTGGCTGGAGTTTGCCGTCTGTAGGCACGGCTGATCTGCGGCCAGGAAAGAGTTTTGGAGGGGGGAATGGAGGGGCATGTGCAAAGGGAAGCACTCGAGTGGGAGAATCTTGCTCCAGAGATGTTTCTCGAGGGAGAAGTAAAGTGGACAACACTGGGAGTAGGGTGGTTGCTGTAGTGTGCCCAAGGGGCTGGGAAGGGGGTTTGAAGGCCGGAATGTGCTAAAAGAAAATCCTAGCACGTACAGGGGTTGTCCCATCTCCTTCACACGCAAGTCACTCAACTGACCTACAGTTTCACTACCATGAAAACCAATAGTTCGCTGCAGTGCTTGTCTGTGCGATTCTCTTGCAGATATGATGATAATGTTTTAACATGTACAGCCGCTTCACATTAAATTGAACATTTTTGAAATTCGTACTCTTGTTCCTTATTATCACCCTCTGGTTATTCTTTCATAGCCACATGTAAACGTAGACACTCCCATAACATGTATCTGGAGACCAATAGCCTTGCATCGACATATTACAAACATTTATACACCATGAACATAGAATATAATCGAGCCGATTTAAGTGACTACCAACTATAGAATTTTTTTAATGAGAATTTATGACATTGAACTTCTTTTATTAATTCATTCCGAACACATATGCAAATACGACAACCAGTATTTACGATTGACTACACGCTGTTGGATGGAGAGAATTTCACAAGGTTGATCAAGTTAACTCCGAGACACGTATAGCAGTGTAGAGTGAGCGAATGTGAAGAGATTTGGGCGGCTCTTAACAGCGAGGTCTTAAGAGCCGATGAGGGTGATTGAGGTGAAGTATGGAGTGGCGCCGGAATGAAAGGGCGGAGGAAACGGGAGATCTCCGAGGAAACCCATCGACCAAAGGCATCGTCCCGCACGATTTCCACTTGCAAAAATCCGGTGATCTGGCCGGGGGTTGAACCCGATTCGCCTTGATGGGAGGCGAGCAGGCTAACCGCTCATCCACCGCGGCTCAACAGTGTAAAAATTCTGCGTGTGTGTATGTTGCAAAGCTCTGACGCAATGTTGGTAAGACGATGCTTTGTTAGCTTACTTAAGCCATCCAAAAAAAAAGATAAAATCGGCCCACGTTATTGAGATACAGCCGGGAACACTGCAAATTTTGACATCGTCATGCTGACCGAAAATACTCTAAATTTTTATAAATTATTACACATACACTGACTCGTACACGCCATTCATTCTTTCATCGTATGTTATGCATGACGGTATTCCATTTATCAACCGTCGGCTCACCTATCTCCAATATACGGTTCCCAGACTTTGGGTAGGTTCGGTAACCGAACTTCTGCATCTGGGGAAAACAATCCACGCTGCAGTATATCGGTCGAAAACACAAAATATTTGTTGCTATTGGGGAGGCAACCATATCCATTTGGACAAGGAAGAGTTTCCCAGTGCTGCACAGCTGAAGAGTCAAGTACAGCGTGCCTGGGCCTCGTCACGGTTCTATGCCAAAACCAGGTCGATCACACACGTCAGATCTCGTCATCTGCATCCTCCGCCAGGCTGAGAACCAAGCCTCGACTGAGAGTTGTCATGACGATATAGGACACCGTACCACCTCGCGCCAAGTCTGTTCTCGCCATGACACCAGTCTGCGAAGATCGTCCAGAAGGGAACCAGGGAACAGACGTGCCGACCGCAGTAATCTTCCGCATCAATATTAAAGTGGGACTCGTAATTAATTTTATGTAACTGTTACAACCTTTTCTTAAATGTCTAATTATTTTTTCGTGACATCGATCTCCCACTAGTCTATTCATGGTTTCTTTACACTTTTTGAATCAAACCTTTGAAAAATAACTCCAAGTGTAACGTGTTTATTTATTTCGTAAATATGCCATGCATCACAAGCGTTTTGTACAATTATTAACATGAAAGTATGTTATTTTTCGTTAAATTGAGGTTTTACCTGTTTTTCCTCTATTTTATTTATAAATTATAATAGTTTATTTATAATAAATATGAAAAAACAGTGAGAAAACATGTGTGTTGGTAGCGCTTGCAAGAAATAGTTCTCATGCAAAATATCATTACAACTGAGTGTGCACGAATTCGGTGCGTTGTCTTTTGGGGTAATTTTCTTGACTTAAATTAGCTTAGTTTGCACGTGGCGGAGGAATATCCTGGAAGTAGAATTTTGCAGGGCTTCAGAAAAGTGTGTATTAACCGTGAATGGATTAAATTCAATATTCTTTAGTTTATAACTGCAGATTAGAGCGCCAGCCGCAGATTGCAGGTTCCACCGTGCAGGGAACGTGAAATAAAGAACGCATTCCAGCCGCGTACAAACACATTCTTCGAATCCCAGCAATGAATGGCTGTTTGCCAATACATCTTCCCGAATCACGTGGCTTCCACTAACAGCTAGAATTCGATTTCCATTAACACCTTCTTTGAAATGTTAGCACACTTCCTTTAGCCGAGGTTCGCAGTGCAGCCAGGATAATGCCCAGTCAGGTGCGAATGTACTGGGAATTCAGACGTAAATAAAAGTAATTCCACGGGCTTATTCCTAGTTTAATTGAAGAGGAGGACCAGGCCACAAACGCTGGCTTGGTACTCAAAAACCTTACTTGGCCGATTGATGCATGTTCCTCCTACACCCAATTTTTGTTTGTAGAACGTATAGGCCTAGGACCCGGCACGAACCTATAACATAATCTCCCGTCTAACTACAGTAGTTAGTCTACTAACATAGGGTGCGCCGCTTCAGCACCGCCAAATCAAAAAGAGAAAAACGTGAACTTGACAGCTTTGCTACAGTTTCCGGACCAATGCTTGCCCGACTGGGCTTGTTAACGGTCGCAGTTTTATAGTTAAGGGCAATTCAAGGGGTGGCTCACATGCTAAAAGGGCGTACTATTACATCTGGAAACGTCCCACACAAGCATGTTCCACCCGGAATGGCACCTCGGGGTCTCGTGGTGTGAAGACGTAACCTAGGAATTCTCGGACACAGCTGTTGCCTTTCGCTGCTTAAAATTTCACTCCCAACAATTGTGTACCAGAGCTCACGTGTAACGTCCCTAAGTTTGTTTTTCCGCCGAACCTAAATTACATAAATTAATCGTTGCAACAGTTGCCGAAGGCAAACATAGCAAGACATGCGCGCAGTTTCCATTGCTGTTAGGAAGTATGTTATAATTAAAGTGGATAAGTAGGCCTACCATCCATCTTGGATTTATAGAATTTTCGACACAGCCTACATTACAGATTTTTTGTTATGTTTTACTGATCGACACGGCATAGGAAAATTGTTTGTACATTTTATAAAGGAATTATTATTATTCTACTGTTACTAGCATCATTTCTGTAATCGCCTGCAAGAAATCATATTTTATTTCTTACCTGCATTAATTATAGTCTATTAACAGTTTCTTCACACTTGTTGAAACAAACCTTTGAGAAATCACCCAAACTATGACGTGTTTGGTTGTTTACTAAATATGTCCTGTATCGCAAGCGTTTTATGTTTGTTTTAATACTTAAGTATCTTATTTTTGATTAAATTTAATTTTTACTTATATTTGATCTATAAATTATAATATTTAGTTTATAATTAATACAAATAAAAACAGAGAAAATTGTTTTGTTGGTAACGCCTACTAAGAAATAGTTCTTATGCAGCATATTATTACACTGNGAATAAAAACAGAGAAAATTGTTTTGTTGGTAACGCCTACTAAGAAATAGTTCTTATGCAGCATATTATTACACTGCGAGTGCGCACGAATGCGGTGCGTAGTTCATTTGGTGTAATTTTCTACACTTTGTTAAGCTACGTTTGCATGAGTTGAGTTGTTGAGTTTGTCAGATNCGTAGTTCATTTGGTGTAATTTTCTACACTTTGTTAAGCTACGTTTGCATGAGTTGAGTTGTTGAGTTTGTCAGATTTGGGCAGCTTTTAACGAGGTCTTAAAAGCCGAACAAGGTGAAGTGATGTGATAATGGAGCAGCGACGGAATGCAAGGGCGGGGGAAATGGAAAAACGCCGAGAAAACCCACCGACCAGCGGTATCGTCCGGCACGATTCCCACTTGCGAAAATCCGGGAGTGACCTGGCCGGGGATTGAACCCGGTTCCCTTTGGTGGGAGGCGAGCAGGCTAACCGCTCAGACACCGCGGTCACTTGTTTGCATGAGGCGGAGGGATAATCTGGAAGTAGAACTTCAGCAGGGCTTCAGAAAAGTTGCAAGTAAACATGAATGGACTATAGTTAAAAATTAATACAGAGAGTGAAGTTGTAAAATTTTAATAAAGCTTCAGAAGCTATTATTTAAGCTAAAACGTGCGAAAAATTTCGTTAAAACTTTTTTAATGGAACTTGTTGAGTGCTTTATTAAGTTTGTAAACTTGTAATCGATTTCAACGCAACGACTACATAATCAAGTTACGCATGACTTTTTTTTTTGTAAAAAGGCGAGTTTATTGAAAAACAAAATGTAAACAGACAGTTTGGCGTGTGTCAGTCTAAGGCTTATTCTAGTCGTATGTATAACGTCGCGGCTTATAAATGAGATACAGTCTCATCCACGGGCACCGCCAGTTTCAAACAAGGCTTAAAAACGTACAATAGTATAAATGATTCTCCAAATTTATATTCAATTATATTTGTTTTCGTTATGACAATAAGTATTAGTCCAAAAAAATGTATGTTAATAAAAGAAAATTACTTTGGAAATAAATCATACGAAATATATTAATTTTTTGTTTATATGTTGTTAGTACACATCCTCCAAATTGAACAAAATTGATACTTTTGGCTACACATCAAAATAATTATTCATGTCATCACAATNTAGTACACATCCTCCAAATTGAACAAAATTGATACTTTTGGCTACACATCAAAATAATTATTCATGTCATCACAATGGCATGAACATTTCTTGGAAATTTGTTTTGTTGTTCGTACAAATTTCAATTTTAGCTTGTAAAATAAGGCTACTTCATTAGTGGCTACTACACAAGTGTTTGCGGTATTGGGGAGTGAAGCCATCTTCTTGCACACCGTGCATGGGTAGCCTTCCGGCAATGTGAGTGCAGCAGGTAAAACCCTTTGCAAGAACAGGTGTTGATTACGCTGGACCCTTTTCAATTAAGTTCAGTAAGGCTCGTAAATCTCCAGTGTTGAAAGGCTACTTATGCATCCTAGTTTGCTGTACCACCAAGGCCGTGCATGTGTAATTGGCCTCTGATTTATCTACTGATGTCTTCTTGGCTGCGTACGAATGCTTTGTAGCTCTCAGATCAGCAGACATTTACAGTAATTGTGGGACAAATTACGTCGGTGCTCACAACCGACTATTTGAACTACAGAGGCTGCTTCACTCGCCCTCGTACCAGGACACTGTGGTCTCTTCCTCTGCACCTCTCGGAATAAAGTGGCATTTCAATCCACCTGCTGCCCCTCACTTTGAAGGACTTTGGGAGGCAGGTGTCAAGTACTTCAACACACATTTGACTAGAGTCATTGGGGAGCATATCTTGACCTTTGAAGAACTCTATACTGCGGTGGTGCAGGTGGAGGCAGTATTGAACTCAGATACTGTGTCCTCTAAGCTCGGACCCCAACGACATAAGTGCACTCAGTCCAGGTAATTTGCTTTCTTTAGAACCACTGGTAGCCATGCCCGAACAAGTTCTTCGTGAGTCGAGCCTGAACATACTTCAATGTTGGCAGATGGTGGAGAGACTTCACCAAGAGTTCTGGCGGTGGTGGCATCGGGATTGCCTCCATACCCTGCAACAACGAACGAAATGGCAAGAACCAGGAGTGAGAATTGCCACTANTGGTGGCATCGGGATTGCCTCCATACCCTGCAACAACGAACGAAATGGCAAGAACCAGGAGTGAGAATTGCCACTAGCCAACTCGTCCTGATTAAGGGTGATAGAATCCCACAATTTCAGTGGCGACTGGGACGTGTCATCGAGCTTCACAANACCAACTCGTCCTGATTAAGGGTGATAGAATCCCACAATTTCAGTGGCGACTGGGACGTGTCATCGAGCTTCACAAGGGCAGCGATGGCATTGCTCGTGTTGCTACCGTACGCACTGCCAAAGTGACACTGAAGCGACCAGCCGTGAAACTGTGCCCACTGCCTGCTCCTTAAGCATTGAAATTGGATATTTCAAGGCGGGCGGGATGTTTGGACAGTTGTACATAGTGTATATTTATGTGGCTTGAGTTATCTCTGAAGATAGTGATATTTGTATAAGGGAAAAATTATAACAGTGGCACCCCCCCCCCCCCCCCCCCCCCCCCCCCCCCCCCCAAATTCCACCTTTTCTCAATGATCTTAACAAAACACACACAAAAAAAAAAAGACCAGTGACCANACTGAACGTACAGTTGAGTCAAGGTGGTGTCGGTAACCTATCGAGGTAAGCCACGCCCGTGTTTTAATCGTTTTTCTATCGAAGATTTTTTGTGCAATCGGTCACATTTGTTGCCTCGGCTCACCTTCTCGCTTGAAATGAACAAGTTTTAACATAAATGCAGTGAAATTCGCTGATTTGAAGGAGTTTTAAATGTTTATATTTAAGAGTGTACGACTGCTGGTATGCCGCTAATCATCCTGCGTTATTCCGTTAACGCTCCCAGATACCACGCAAGTGTGTGATACGCCTAAAACTTTACTTAATCTTTTTTTTTTTTTTTTTTTTTTTAGACGTTCATGTTTTATTTCAACATATATCGCAAGTTGTTCGTCACGGGATTATCCCTATCATTGGCGCTATAATTCGGTATCACTTTAGAGATAAATAGGTAAAGGACTGCGTTAATTTCACGTGTGATTAGACAGCCGCTCATCCGATGTGCCCTATGCGAGTTTGAAGGAATAGTAAACATAAAGCACTCATAAAATCTTTTGATTTGTAACTGAGCGTTAATGCAGTTAATATTATAAAGTAACGCGGCAAAAATCTCTACAGCTTCAGAATGTTTATCTTGAAAAATGTATTTAATTTATTTGTTCGTTTAAATGCAGCCTACATTCGTATGTTCGTTGGCCGAGGGCGGAGGGGGGATGGAATGAATGTCGTCACGGCACATGTATTCCTCCTCCCGGGCCAGCGCAATTTGCTGCAACCTCGCTCCCGGGCCCCGACACAAACTAGGTCACAAAAATCGCTTTAACAAATGGGGCGGAGAACTGATTCCCCGCCTTGCTACGCAATTAAACCTTTATTTCGCTGGCATTAATTTAATCGCAAAGTTGTCTACTATATTTTACCAAAGTTAAACCGGGGGAAAAATTTTTCACGATGATTCAATAAAGGGTGGGGGATGAATAACTTCAGGAGGTTCGTCGTTGTTACGGATGCGAAATGTGATTGGCTTGAACATCCGCGTCCCAGAGGCGCTGAGCTGGGAGTGTTGGTGAGTGATACAGGGTCTTCGTTGGCCACTCTCTCTTCACTCCTTTACAATTTCGTAACCACGTTACACAAATGTCACCAAAATCATGGGATAGAAATTATCCTGATCTCTTCGCAAAACTAAGGAGACATTATCTGTAATTTTTACGCCAATTCCACAAGTGAAGACAACGAATTCCGTTTCTTGGCGGAAATTTACCCATTATCAGTTAAAACTGTAAAACTGTACGGAAATTTCCATTAATTTTCTTATTTATTTTCTGATTGTTTTGTTATTAGTAGGGGTCCGAAAATAGTTAAATTACGAGGTTAATGTATACATATAAGTACAAACAAAGGATATTAGAAATTTCTCATATTTATCCCCCAAATTGATTTGAACACAAACATAAAATGTGCAACATTCTACCCTCATAATGATTAGATTTGTCTTCATTTTAGGGAAAAGTGCTATAAAAATTTCCCTCCGTAAAATTATGAAAACGTTACCGTTCCAAAACGGACTTTCCGTTAATTTCACATAACTTTCCACGAATCCACGAAATTTCTCTGTAGTTTTTCTAGTTAGTTTTCTGTATTTACAGTTTTAAAAAAAGATTTAACGAAAAAAAAATGTATTTACGGGTGTTTTATTGTGTCAAATGAGTAATTAAAAACCACTTTAAGTATTTTATACGTTAACGAGATACGAACCCGCATCAAAATTTTTGTTTCTGGCAATGTTTGTGTATTTAAAATGTTGCTAATTGTTACAGATGCCTGATGCTACTTTTTGATGTTTGAATAAATAGTTTAAAGTGCCGTGGGTATCCTAACTGCCGCAGAAACGGTGATTCTCTGGCTATAGTGGCGAAGATAGCTTCATGTAGGCTCGGCATTGTTCGTTCCCGAAACCCGAAGCAATAGGTAAATGCCCCCTATTTAGTACTTACGGAGCTCAGCTACGTTTTTCGTAATTACGGATTTTATTTCCGAATATTAACAGTACATTTCCGTAAAAAATCCGTAAATGTACGGGAATATTTAACAGTGCATAATCATTTTCTTTCTTGTCGTGTTACATAGTTTCAAGAGGTGCTATCCGTAAGACGCAGTTTGTGCTAATATATTGTCTTTAATTCACATGTGTGTGTTGGATGTGGACAGAATAAGCCCTAATTGCTGCAATAACCATCATTTTCTAACTGCGAACGCCCATGTTGCCTCGCAGCGAATGGACAGAATTGCTGTGCTATCTAATACGGAGACCACACTCGTATTTCATTACAGCGGACCACGTTTGCTGATATTAACGGTGTACTTCCAAAAAATAATTCCATTAATTCTCGTTTTTTTTTTTTTTTTTTACAATATAATGGGTTATCTGCATATTAGTGAAGAGTTACTGTTGACTCTCAGGTGCTGATATATGAAGATATTTTACATACGTAACACATAATTATTGCAGTACCAACAGTTATTAAGGAGGATTGATAGGAAGAGTGACGTTATCAGAGAAAGAAGTCACTGTAGTGTTCTTGAGTCATAACATGTATCCAGAATTCATTTTTAAAATGTCTTCTTTGACAATGCTTGGTGTGTTGTTCATTTGAATGAGTAACTGTAATATTAATGGAGTACATTATTTGTTTACCATGTGGAATAAATGGGAACGAATTATTACCTTTCGACATTGACTACATAATCAATAGTAGCACAAACAGTGAAACGATAATTGTCTTTAAAATACAATTATGTGAGGTTCTATGCCATAACGAAGTCACATTTTCAAAAACTAATATTAAACGTTCCCCCTGAAATTCTTGCGGAGCTGAGGTGCCCGGTTGTAACTTACGGGTCACATGAAGTTTCGTGCTGAGACTGTATTTTAGCACACCTGAGTATCGAAGCTCTATAGTGCATAGCAAATTTGTTACATCTGCAACTCCATCGACATTGAGTGTTTATACGACGACCATGTAGCAGAAAAAATACACAATTTAATTTTTTAATACAGGGAGTGGATGTGTTTCCACACATACTTCAAAATGTGTAAATTAATACCAACATTATGTTTACTAAGCAACACATATATGTACTTTCACCAAAGACTTTTAGTTCTCTCTGGATAATTCAGAACATTTGCATAAAATTGCACGTACTGTAGTTGTGTTGTTTGCATATTACACATACATGTAAAATTACCAAAAATTTGTATGTGTACATTTACATTTATTTTTTACAGTGTACTCTATTTCTTTAGCTCCACGATACGTTGGAAGGTATACGAACACGTGAGTTAAAAGCCTGTGACCCTAGTTTTACGACAGCTTCCACGGTCGTTTACCTTCACCTCGAGGATCAACACAATACAACACGTGTGCAGTTAAAAGCCTCTACTGTCACGGTGGCTTTGCGTGAGCTTACGTGCGTACGATACAAGAGACTCAAATAGATTTTAATGAAAAAATCTAAATAAAAAAATGTTACGTAAATCACTGTAGTTGTGTTAATAAGTTACTGTACGTATAATTAATATTTTCCACCCAGGACAAGTTTTTCAATGTTAAGTAATTTCGTCTATCATGTATCTTCCTTACATAAATCTCAAAAGGTTTTTAATCTTATACGGTTCTAAAATGGCTTCATCCGACGGAGATGATGTTTCAACGCACATTCATGGTGTCGCGCTCTTTCTTTTATTTACTTCCTGTAGAGGCTACGAACACCACAGTGCGCAGGGAACTGGACTGGCAAAGTGCTGTGAGCTGCACGAAGTTAGGAATAAGCCAGCGCTTTGTTAATTACATTTCTCGGGCAAATAATTACGGCTGCTACGTTGCGAGCAACAGAAGACGAGAGAGGACATAGGCGAGGAAAAGTGGCTGGGAAGAGATCGCAGTTGGTCCACCCAACGTAAATAAGAGCGTGCTTTAATTATTTTGTGATAAAATTTTCTACTCTGCGTTATTTTCATGCTATAATATTTCGATACTCGAAAATATCCCGTTATACAGAATAGGGTCGATAACCCCTCAGACCCTCGTTTACTGGTCGTATAAGACTCCAGCAGCTACCATAAAAAGATATATTACTGTTGGAGGAGGGTCCTTATTTAATGTGCCCGTCTAGCAGTCAACGCCCTCTTTAAGAATTCGAAAGAAAATTTTTCTATACTCTTGAGCTTATTTTATGGTTTCGTGACATAATATTGATTATATTTTGATAAACAAAAATAAATACTTNTTCTATACTCTTGAGCTTATTTTATGGTTTCGTGACATAATATTGATTATATTTTGATAAACAAAAATAAATACTTAAAAATAACCTTCGTCATAATTTTTGAGCTTAAACATAAAAATTTTAACTTAAAATTTTAATTCGTAAAAATTAAAAAAAAAGGTTTTAACACAATTTTCTATTTTAGATGAAGTGTTCATCGCGGTATGCGTTTAACTTCTAACTATTTTGACTTAAAATTTTCTCGCAAAGTTAAAACTAAAATAGCTACGAAACGCATAGCAAATTTACAACTTACAAGAAAAATTCTTTATGTCATTTTTCTAATAACAAGAAAAATTATTTTGAGGTAAAGCCCAGCATATTCATTTTGTTAAATTTTGAGGTTTTTACGAAGTAATATATAAATCTAAAATTACTATAACTTGTTTAATTCGTGTTTGAAAAGTAATTTTCCTTTAATGCCATACTTCTTTCACACTAACGTATTATTCATATGAAAACTAAGAAAAAAAAGCAATATGATAAAAATGTAGAAAGCATTTTCGTCCCTTGGACGTTCTTAAGCTAACGCATCTTGAAGAGCAGGACTCCAGTAAAAGACGAATTGCGTGAGGAAATGGTGGCGGCTTGCTGTAGCGAGCGCAAGTATGTAATCACACACGCATTAGCGTACACCGTACCGATTCCAGTGCACGGTTCGTTACCGTGTGCGTTCTGCCTCGTTAGCGGTCGCCATCGTGTAGGGGGACGGGAATACCACCCCCCCCCCCCCNTGACGCACGATACAGGGAACCTCGTTCCCAGGTTACACTGAGATAAAATAATGGCTTTAAGGCTCCCGCCTACTTGGAGGTTTTTTCCGTATTTGAGGCCGAGAAGTGCGGGAACGATAAGAGCGACTCTGCCACGCGCATGAAGTGCGACATCGTCGCTAAGCGCAAAGCTCTAAACTGGCGTGCATTGTTTTAGTCGCACTGTGTGTACCCATGGGACTTTCAGCAGTGACTCTATTATTATATTGGTAGAAAGTCTGTAGGAATGTTCAGTGCAAGGACCTTGAGTAGTTTTGTATGTATATGATGCGTATATTTTGAGATACAGCGCTTTGAAAAGACTGTTTTCAGCCGTTCTGGAGTACTCTGGAATGGTTTTTATAACATGCGTGACATTTTGAAAGTACTCAACAGCCCTCGTCTGAAGTGTGTGTTCCTTTCGTAAGTCAGCACATTGGACTCACGTTTAATAGCTTCGTGGAAAAACTTGTATTTCAAACACACTACAACGCAGTTCAAGTAGCAGGTAGNTTGGACTCACGTTTAATAGCTTCGTGGAAAAACTTGTATTTCAAACACACTACAACGCAGTTCAAGTAGCAGGTAGGCGGGGGCCTTAAAAAGCGAATCTCTGTAGTCCTAACCCATCTTACAATGTTAACACATCGACAGCAATCACACGCATTGTCACCAAAATAACTGTCTATTGTTGTTCTGTCTGTGATCATAACTGCAACAAAAATTATCATTTCCACGACAGACGGGGGTCAGTACAGAGTTATACTGGCGCCAACGTGCATACAGATTAATGTTCTGTTCTTTAAACATTCCTCTGCTGCGTTATTTCATTGTCAGAGTGAAAATTAACATCACTATGGCTACTCCGACGTGCATACAGCACAATAATGATTAAAACACTTGCAAAAATAGAACAGCAAATGCAGAAGACTTTTAAACACAAAGCTACCGTAGGGGTAACAAACATAAATTATTAAATACTTATGGAATTTCGTGTGAATTGACAATTCAGGGCGCTCGATAAATGTAACGACTTCGGTCTTGTTATTAAGGGTCGTGCATTAATTGTCATTTATTCTTGCATGCGGTGAGGAAATGAGTGACACTGACTCTGGTATCTAACCAAAACAAGACGCGCGGTACGTAAGGCTACTGCAGTTCGAGATATCGGGAGCAGAAAAAGTAAGGAGGAACTAGTGACACGAAGCGAGGACACAAGTCTGTACTGAAGCAGGCGGAGTTGGTTACTATCAGCGAGGGCGAGGCAAGAAGAGGGTGTGCGCTTGCCAGGGGCCAGGGGCGAGATTCTCTTTCACTTTCCAATATATCGGGAGCCTATTTACCTGAGCATCGCTAGCCGGACGCAGCGGAATTTTGCTGTATTCTGATTTTGGCTGTTTACGTTTGATTGAGCACTTCTGAAATCAACCTTCGAAAAATGTCACTGCATACGTGCATACATACATTTGAACAGACATACAGGCTGGCATGCGCCCAGTAAAGATGGTAACGACGGAGGGAAAGTAGTTCCATGTTTTAAGATGTAATTTGGAGTGCCAAGTGGACATTTATGAATGCTGAAATTATTTATTTTCCTTTCTGTTATTTTTCTTTTAACGCGTGTAGTATGTGTAAGAATAAGCAATTTGTTAATATTTACTTTGCCAATAATTAAACAGTTTCATTTAACCAACGCATTAATATAGTGATCGGACAATGACAATGTTAAATTTAAATATGGTGTGAATAACACACAATGTGCATAAAAGTATATCTTAAGCAGGGCTATTAAAAATGTTCAGTTTACTGTGAACAGGTTGACCACCACCATATAGCAACTTCCACACAAAACGTATTGTTTCCACGACGCAAATAGGCTCCTCGAAAAGCGGGAAAGTGAATCGGAAATCGCGCCTCTGAGCTGTATCTGCTCCGCCGTCAACTAGGACTTCTGAATCACTGCCGTTGTCCCTTGTGTTAACTGTCAAACACGGGCCGCAAGAGCCTACTACAGCCTTGCCCGTGCGTCCGTCATTTGACCGTGCAACCATTACTACGATAATTACGTTTCTACCACGCTAGTTGTTGCTCAAATGTTCACGAGATAAAAATTCACCTATTTAAGTATCCGCTGACTTCATACTTTATTCTGTTTATGAGACGTTAACAATGATTTACTTTCCGGTACCAAAAAGATTGCAGGATTGTAACTCGGTGTTTACGTTAGACTTTGTGTAGTCAGTGATGGCAAGGGCGCAGCATCAGGTATAGTGAATACTGGAAGAAGCATATACAAACGGCATATATAAGCTGTCCACNTGATGGCAAGGGCGCAGCATCAGGTATAGTGAATACTGGAAGAAGCATATACAAACGGCATATATAAGCTGTCCACTGTTAATTGAACACTTTCGAAAGTCATTCTAAAGATCTACTTTTATTTTAATTTTGTACCATTCCTCCTTATGAAAAATTAAGTGTATAGGTGGTTCACGATTAACTGAGCACTTCTGAAATCAACCTTTGGAAAATGTCACTGTCCCTACATGTATGTACTTTAACNTGGTTCACGATTAACTGAGCACTTCTGAAATCAACCTTTGGAAAATGTCACTGTCCCTACATGTATGTACTTTAACGGGCATGACGACTCTGGTCGGCATGCACCCAGTTAAGTTGGTAACTAAAGAGAGAGACTAGTTAGTTGCATGACTTACCGTTAACTAATAATAATGGCGTGTGGGGAGTGCACCCAGAGCAAGGCAACAACACGCTCCGAGTGACGGTCTTTCCAGCTGGGACCCGTAGGTGACCGTCATCCCCGAGCATGACAGAAATGAGACCCTAGAATGGAGCGGCGCTGGAATGCAAGGACGGGGGAAACGGGAGTACCCCGAGAAAACCCGCCGTCCAGCACGATTCCCACATGCGAAGATCCGGGGGTGAACCCGCCGGGGATTGAACCCGGATCACCGTGGTGGGAGGCGAGTGCCCTGGCCACTACGCCACCGCTGCCCTACCGTTAACTAAAATGCCTTATGTAAATATTTGTGAAAACTGAAATTATATATTTTACTTTCTATTTTTTACTGCATGTAAGTTTAAGAATTAGCAAATCTGTAAAACACTTACTTTTCTAATAAATTCACAGTTTCACTTGACGGACGCATAAATGCAGTGACCAGGACAACTGCAATGTTAATTTTATATCTGGTGGAAGAATACCCAATGTATAAACAAATAGCCGTTATGGAGGGTTTTCAAAAGTGCCCAGTTTACCGTAAACATCGTATACTGTAGCATAAATATACATATGATCAGTGATTTTTTTTCGAAGTTCGATTTAAAAGTGCTCACTTAGCCGAAAACAGTCTTCACGAGTATTGTAGAGCACTCACCGGCCGGCGCTGCGGCTGTAGAGCTGGCTGGCAGGCGTCCCGTTGTGACGCGGTCCGAGGCACGGAGGGTACTGAAGCTAGGCGCCAGCCGCCGCCCGCACCTGTTGCTCGCGCATGCGCGCTGACTCCGCCGCCAACCTTTTTTTCCCCCTTCCCCATTCTACTAACCACATTGCACCTGGCCAGTCATCGCTCCTCGCGGTCCATCCTGGTTACTCTCTCTGCCTACCTTAAATATAATTATCGTTATTGCCTGATGTTATTCCTATCGCTATTGTTACACTGCGAAAAAGTTGGTTTGGAATAGATATTTAATTTTCAATTACACTTTCTTGGTCCAGGCAATGAAAGGTTTATTTACTGNAAAAAGTTGGTTTGGAATAGATATTTAATTTTCAATTACACTTTCTTGGTCCAGGCAATGAAAGGTTTATTTACTGGAATATACGTTACATTTGATGATCGATATATATATCTGGAATACAAATTGTAAATTATTTTATTAAAAACTATTTCGTGTATTATTTCATTGCATGCCTTCCTAATCAGTATATGAGAATCATATTAAACTCCCTTTATCAAAAAATAAATATAGTTATGGTTCGCTCTTTGTGATGCTAGAATATTTCCACTATTGTTATTTAATTTCAGGACTGGAAACTCACGAAAGCCTGTTTGAATGGCGAGACGGTAACGTTTCAGATCGCAACGTCCGAGAACGAAGTGATAGCTGTAGTGCGAATTGATTTCCATATAAGCGGTACTGGAGCAACCTCTTATTTATATACTTAAGGCTCAATACTATACACCACCTCAACCTTTTTAATTTTAGATAACGTTAACTGCATCCTTAATTAACCTTATTCATTTTTTCAATTGTCAACTCTTTTGATTTTCAAACTCACATTAACTATATGACTCTTTACATTAACACAGTGTACTTTCAAGGTTAAGTTTCATTAAATTGAAAACACAAAACTAATGAATAGGCATATAGCACTTCCTGTTCGGTACTCTGCATAAATAAATCCCAACAGTTACAATAACACAACTTTTTACATATTTGAAAAGGTATATCTCATTTCACAAAATCTTCACTAATACAAAACTCTCATTTTAATCATACTATTAGAACATTTTCCTTAGATTAATTAGCAACTCATACTACTGCTAATACAGTTAAATATATGTTCTTAACCATATTACATTATTGTTCATGAATATTTTACACTACAGTATGTCTTTGTAAAGAAAACACCACACACAGGTATGTACACAACTAGCCCATGACTGCAGTGAGCTTCTACACAATTTTTGTGTTTTAAGTATTACTAAGGACTTATCAATTGCCTTATCTTCAACAATAACATATAGTAATAAAATATTATTAACTTTAGTACATATTTTAAAATAAAACCACCCAGACTTTAAAAAAAATTCACAAGTATAATATAACCTTTCATATATATGCACAGTATAGTGATATTCAGTTGCCNATTCACAAGTATAATATAACCTTTCATATATATGCACAGTATACTGATATTCAGTTGCCTTGATCCTATTAATCTGTATTGACAATCTCACTTAATTCATGCAACATTAAATGATAGTGTCAATCCACAAACAAAATGAAATAATTTATTATAAAATGGTTAACTGTAATTTAAAAAACAAATCGTAGAAAAACCAACAGTCTTCTCTGTATATAATTTTCATGAAACAGCCATGTTATTCTACAGAACAAATACTGTATTCTGAGCTTACTTTCCATTCACACACAACTGAAAATACCATTACAAGACATTCTAAATAAACTAAAATTTTCACTCATGGCAATGCCAAACTTTAACAATTAATAATTATTACTAAATTCCAAATAAAATTCATACAAGTGTATTTTATTTTTACTAATAATAAAGTAAATAAACCCTTTAGTCTCAGATGTATACAGTAGAGTTGGTAAAAGCATCAAAGCAAACATTACTCTTAACATCAAATCCTTAAAAAAAATAATATAAACAGCATGGCTCCCGCCTAAAGACCAAAGTTATAACAGTTTGAGTGTTACTGCAATATTATTATGTTGCAACCAACTTCAAGAAAACTGCAGTCTTGGAAATAAAGTATGANCAGTTTGAGTGTTACTGCAATATTATTATGTTGCAACCAACTTCAAGAAAACTGCAGTCTTGGAAATAAAGTATGATGTGTGTATGTAACGTTCATTAATACATACTGCAGACGTTTTCACTGCCATCTCAATAGAAAATAACCACACACACATTGTAACATTAACACTAAATTTTCTTAAATATTTTATCAATTTTATCTGCCATTCCAGAAATTCAATATACCATCTTCGGTTTCAAGTTGTACTGAATGACTACAAGTTACTGTAAATAATAATATATGATGATTCAAGGTTCTTAAACAGAAACACTCTTGTACTGTACTGCTGTTATTAATTCGTCCTATTATTAAACATTCATACTAACAATTTTTTGTATACTCAAAGTTTAAAAAATANTACTGCTGTTATTAATTCGTCCTATTATTAAACATTCATACTAACAATTTTTTGTATACTCAAAGTTTAAAAAATATATATAATAAAAATATTTTAAAAAATAAGCATCTGCCTTATTTATCTAAATTGTAGTCTTTCTCCTTTACTATTTTTTCTTTATTTTCCTTTTCCTTGCCATTCCCACTTTGTCTCTCCATTTCTTCCCTTTTTCCTTACTACCTTCATCATGCNCTTTATTTTCCTTTTCCTTGCCATTCCCACTTTGTCTCTCCATTTCTTCCCTTTTTCCTTACTACCTTCATCATGCTGTACTTCATTCTCTTTCTCTTCCCTACTGTCCTATATCCACCCCTCTTTTTCCTCTTCCTTTTCCCTACTGTCTTTAATCTACCCTTCTTTTTCCTGTTCATCTTCCTCGCTACCTTTCTGTCCCTTAGTTTCAATATTTGTCTTCTTTCAAAACGTTTCCTGGACACATTGTAGTGTTTCATTCTAGGATACCCCCTACTCTCAATATAAATAAAATGAGACGAGAGTCGTTGAGAGCGGAGTTGCAACTTAACAGCTGATCCTTCTCGCAGCTTTAATTCACTATAAACCTTTTCTAGAACCCCCTAAACCTGAAGTCTCCCTTCCTGTTTTACATTTCTCCTCGACGTACTGACTTCCCAACCATTAGGTACACTCTTTTCAAAATTATCAATCTGTTTCAGCAATTGATTTTCTCTTATAGGAACTGAGTGACCATTAACAACTTTTGAATTTCTCCCCTCAGTTTTAACTTCTTTACTTAAATCGTCACAACCAATACTAATTGCATTGCCGTTTTTATTCTCATTAATTGGGGCAGTTAATGTAGAAACCTTTCCTAACCTATTCTTTTCCGTTTCAACCCCCAGTTTTCTAGCCTTGTTATTAGTCTGTCAATACCTTTATTACTCTCCTGTTGTCCTTCCTGTATTGACAACATGAGATTGTACATTTCTGACGTCCATTTCGTGTTATTTGAAGAAAACTGTGCCATTATTTATTTCAATCACGACTTAATAAATTTTTCAACTCTACCTATAAACAAATAATTAAAATAACTCGTTGTGGAATTAACCTTACATGCATACAAAATAAATAGAATTACTCTTGGCGGATTTATTTGCACTGGTGGCTTCACTGATGAATTTTCTGATGTGTTATTGCTGTTGTTGTTGATGAAAGTAGTCTGTCTCGTTCCTGGTACATCGGCGTCGTTGACTGGAACTGCCGGTAACGTGTTGCGTCGCTCGTAGACACGTTTGGAACTGCCAGCCAGTAACTTNAAAAAGTTGGTTTGGAATAGATATTTAATTTTCAATTACACTTTCTTGGTCCAGGCAATGAAAGGTTTATTTACTGAAATATACGTTACATTTGATGATCGATATATATATATGGAATACAAATTGTAAATTATTTTATTAAAAACTATTTCGTGTATTATTTCATTGCATGCCTTCCTAATCAGTATATGAGAATCATATTAAACTCCCTTTATCAAAAAATAAATATAGTTATGGTTCGCTCTTTGTGATGCTAGAATATTTCTACTATTGTTATTTAATTTCAGGACTGGAAACTCACGAAAGCCTGTTTGAATGGCGAGACGGTAACGTTTCAGATCGCAACGTCCGAGAACGAAGTGATAGCTGTAGTGCGAATTGATTTCCATATAAGCGGTACTGGAGCAACCTCTTATTTATATACTTAAGGCTCAATACTATACACCACCTCAACCTTTTTAATTTTAGATAACGTGAACTGCATCCTTAATTAACCTTATTCATTTTTTCAACTGTCAACTCTTTTGATTTTCAAACTCACATTAACTATATGACTCTTTACATTAACACAGTGTACTTTCAAGGTTAAGTTTCATTAAATTGAAAACACAAAACTAATGAATAGGCATATAGCACTTCCTGTTCGGTACTCTGCATAAATAAATCCCAACAGTTATAATAACACAACTTTTTACATATTTGAAAAGGTATATCTCATTTCACAAAATCTTCACTAATACAAAACTCTCATTTTAATCATACTATTAGAACATTTTCCTTAGATTAATTAGCAACTCATACTACTGCTAATACAGTTAAATATATGTTCTTAACCATATTACATTATTGTTCATGAATATTTTACACTACAGTATGTCTTTGTAAAGAAAACACCACACACAGGTATGTACACAACTAGCCCATGACTGCAGTGAGCTTCTACACAATTTTTGTGTTTTAAGTATTACTAAGGACTTATCAATTGCCTTATCTTCAACAATAACATATAGTAATAAAATATTATTAACTTTAGTACATATTTTAAAATAAAACCACCCAGACTTTAAAAAAAATTCACAAGTATAATATAACCTTTCATATATATGCACAGTATAGTGATATTCAGTTGCCTTGATCCTATTAATTTGTATTGAAAATCTCACTTAATTCATGTAACATTAAATGATAGTGTCAATCCACAAACAAAATGAAATAATTTATTATAAAATTGTTAACTGTAATTTAAAAAACAAATCGTAGAAAAACCAACAGTCTTCTCTGTATATACTTTTCATGAAACAGCCATGTTATTCTACAGAACAAATACTGTATTCTGAGCTTACTTTCCATTCACACACAACTGAAAATACCATTACAAGACATTCTAAATAAACTAAAATTTTCACTCATGGCAATGCCAAACTTTAACAATTAATAATTATTACTAAATTCCAAATAAAATTCATACAAGTGTATTTTATTTTTACTAATAATAAAGTAAATAAACCCTTTAGTCTCAGATGTATACAGTAGAGTTGGTAAAAGCATCAAAGCAAACATTACTCTTACCATCAAATCCTTAAAAAAATAATATAAACAGCATGGCTCCCGCCTAAAGACCAAAGTTATAAGAGTTTGAGTGTTACTGCAATATTATTATGTTGCAACCAACTTCAAGAAAACTGCAGTCTTGGAAATAAAGTATGATGTGTGTATGTAACGTTCATTAATACATACTGCAGACGTTTTCACTGCCATCTCAATAGAAAATAACCACACACACATTGTAACATTAACACTAAATTTTCTTAAATATTTTACCAATTTTATCTGCCATTCCAGAAATTCAATATACCATCTTCGGTTTCAAGTTGTACTGAATGACTACAAGTTACTGTAAATAATAATATATGATGATTCAAGGTTCTTAAACAGAAACACTCTTGTACTGTACTGCTGTTATTAATTCGTCCTATTATTAAACATTCATACTAACAATTTTTTGTATACTCAAAGTTTAAAAAATAAATATAATAAAAATATTTTAAAAAATAAGCATCTGCCTTATTTATCTAAATTGTAGTCTTTCTCCTTTACTATTTTTTATTTATTTTCCTTTTCCTTGCCATTCCCACTTTGTCTCTCCATTTCTTCCCTTTTTCCTTACTACCTTCATCATGCTGTACTTCATTCTCTTTCTCTTCCCTACTGTCCTATATCCACCCCTCTTTTTCCTCTTCCTTTTCCCTACTGTCTTTAATCTACCCTTCTTTTTCCTGTTCATCTTCCTCGCTACCTTTCTGTCCCTTAGTTTCAATATTTGTCTTCTTTCAAAACGTTTCCTGGACACATTGTAGTGTTTCATTCTAGGATACCCCCTACTCTCAATATAATATTTTACTCTGCTCTCAGCAACTCTCGCCTGTTGCAACTTAACAGCTGATCCTTCTCGCAGCTTTAATTCACTATAAACCTTTTCTAGAACCCCCTAAACCTGAAGTCTCCCTTCCTGTTTTACATTTATCCTCGACGTACTGACTTCCCAACCATTAGGTAAACTCTTTTCAAAATTATCAATCTGTTTCAGCAATTGAATTTCTCCCCTCAGTTTTAACTTCTTTACTTAAATCGTCACAACCAATACTAATTGCATTGCCGTTTTTATTCTCATTAATTGGGGCAGTTAATGTAGAAACCTTTCCTAACCTATTCTTTTCCGTTTGAACCCCCAGTTTTCTAGCCTTGTTATTAGTCTGTCAATACCTTTATTACTCTCCTGTTGTCCTTCCTGTATTGACAAACATGAGATTGTACATTTCTGACGTCCATTTCGTGTTATTTGAAGAAAACTGTGCCATTATTTATTTCAATCACGACTTAATAAATTTTTCAACTCTACCTATAAACAAATAATTAAAATAACTCGTTGTGGAATTAACCTTACATGCATACAAAATAAATAGAATTACTCTTGGCGGATTTATTTGCACTGGTGGCTTCACTGATGAATTTTCTGATGTGTTATTGCTGTTGTTGTTGATGAAAGTAGTCTGTCTCGTTCCTGGTACATAGGCGTCGTTGACTGGAACTGCCGGTAACGTGTTGCGTCGCTCGTAGACACGTTTGGAACTGCCAGCCAGTAACTTGGTTATGTGATGCTTCGATGTTGCAATGTTTGTAGATCCCTGAATTTTCAGGTGCTGTTAATCGTGCCCCACGGCTGGGTCGCCATGTTTGTAATGTGGCACCATGCTGTTATTGCCGTATTTATAATATTGCAGCCCCACGTTGGGCGCCATGTTTGTAATGTTGCTGCTGCGCGTTAAGGCCACCATGTTCGTAGCATTCCACGTCTGGGCATGACGAATGGAAATTACCACTCGTTTAGCTCAGTGGTAGCAACATGAAACTTTAAAGGCGCCAATAAATATAAATAAAGTCCAATGTTTGTTTATTACTCCGTACTTTTATTCACCAATCCAAGAAACAGTTCACATATAATCGTCAGGTGTGCAGAGTACGAACCGGTTTACACGCAAACCAACAGAGAGCAGCGCCACAGTCATTTAATTATTCATTTACTTCTCGAAAACTTGCCTCGCAAGAAAATACAGAGGCGGTGACCTCCCACACCGGCGGAGAAATAAACGAGCAAGTTCCCGTTTGCCGGTGTGGGGGTTATTCGCCACGCCCGACGCGGTCTCGGCGAGTACTGGTTATCGACTGCCCGTTGTTACATCTCTCTTTGGGCGATATAGACACAAGTATTTATGCTGCGGGCCTATCGCCTCCCCTCTCCACAGATAAGGGCATGGCTGCCGGCCCATCCGAACTGCATCATCAGTAAAAAATAATCAAATCTTCTAGAATAAAAACTGTCGACCTGCAGTTCGGAAAGCTTCTGCGTAGCAATCCAAACTGCATCGTAGGTAAAAGATAATCCAACTTCTCGAACAAAACCTGATGCAGTCAGAAATTTTCTAATCTAATGATGATGCTAACTGAAAACTACGACTTTCGATACAGCAAACAGATGCCCGATAAACGTTATTTCACGATAAACAAACAACCATGGCTTTAATTTTTAATCCCGATTAAATATTACGAAGCTTTGCAAAACGAAAGAACATGAACTATGTATCCCAAAAATTAATAATACTGCATCATTACACTATGTGATATGCAAAAAATTAAATCATGGAATCTAATACTTTTATAAGCTGGAAATGCCACGTTATTTAATGTAAATAAAACAATGAACTTATTTTTACCTTAAGTTTGATGCTGAAAAATGTTTAAAAGTTATTTAAACACACAGCTATAGTGTTTATTGAAATAAGTGGTACACAATGAATAAATTTAAATAATACAGTAAGCATACAACACTCCAAGAAATTATTTGCAAATTCACCATATCAGTGTATATGTACAGTGGGAATGCGTATATGGTAAAGTTATTTCCCATTCATCCACGGTAGCGTTCCTACATTTGCTCACGAAACTGTCAAATGCGTAGGGAAGTTCCCAACTTTGTATAGTAGTAGTACTAAACGTTCCTATATTTGCAGTTAGATGTGTGGTAATATTTCCATACAATTTATAGGTTTAAAAATTCCAATAGAGTTTAAGAAGTTAACCAAAAATATTTTTACAGTAAATGTATGAATTTCCACTAAATTAATTATTGGTGTTCTGGTGGTTTCAACAATTACTTTAAATATTATCCTAGCATGTCAATTACGTAAAATTTTCAAGGCAAACGATATATATCAAGAACTCCCATAACTCCCTTATTGATTTTTTTTTTTTTAAATTATTGTGACTTTTTTTTCACTTTCATAAGACTACTTTTTAAACATATCACAACGTATAAAATGTACCAAAAATATTTTGACGATCGTCGTTATGGTGTATCACTCACTGCCTACCACCATTTGCATTTCACAATGGTTACACACTTGTGACGTTTAGTCAGGTCAGCCCGATTCCTACAGCGAACACTGTACGTAATGTTATCCACACTTCGTTGCTAAACATGGATGAAGGTAAATTAGACACTTTATCTTCGTCTATTCTGAATATAATTTTTTTTTTGCATGCAGACATCATATTGGAGTCTTTTTTTTTCCTCTCGGCTCATTTTGCAGTTTTATTTCCATTTTTTTCCTATTTCTTACGCCATTAAGGTTTCATTTATTTCCTGCCTGCTTCATTTCTTTCCCAATAGGTTTTTCTTGCTCTCCCTTCTTTCGTTCGTTATCTACCTTGTTTTCCCCGTTCTTCATTTATCATATCCATCCTTTACTGGCCCGCTCGTATAAAATAATTAAGTCCATTCACTTTAAAACTTTCGCTAGCCGAAGTTGTTGGTTTACAACGGAGGAATTAACAGCTGGATTAAAAATTACGATGTGTAACTAAGAAATTAAATCGAGATGTCTTATTTACTGAATTACAGCAGCGCTGAACAGGCCGTGTGTAGTTTCGTTGTTTCCTTAAGAATTAAGAGAATTCTTTGTATGTTTAACTTACGTAAAAGTTTAAGGGGGGAAGAAGTACCATGTGAGTCATGGCAGAAAATACTTATGATTGAAACTGGTATTCACGATAAAAACAGCCATAAAAAAATATTAAAAAAGCAATTTGGTAAGTACAATTATCAATTTTTTTTTGTGAATTTAATTTGCGGTGTCAAAATTACCCACCATAACATTACAGTTTTGAAGAATCATGAAACAGAATGCTGATTAGTTTGAGTGACTTTAGGTAAGGTTTACTTAAGAGAACAANGACAGTTTTGAAGAATCATGAAACAGAATGCTGATTAGTTTGAGTGACTTTAGGTAAGGTTTACTTAAGAGAACAAAAATAGGGCAAATTTCTCGTGAGTTTTCACTAATTGAAATTAAAAATTTAAATATGAATTGTATACCAGAAATACAAAATACTTANAAATTTCTCGTGAGTTTTCACTAATTGAAATTAAAAATTTAAATATGAATTGTATACCAGAAATACAAAATACTTATTTCTACGCGCCCAGTCAGCGATTACTGGGTAAGTCATAAATCACATTTTTTTAAAATAGTAAACTCACCCTTAGAATCAAAACGAAGTTAAATATGTGATCCCCACAACGAAAGACGTTCTACAGATGTCTCAGCTACTTCAGAGACTCGGTTCAAACTGGTCTGGGCCCGAACAATTTCAGACAATCTAATGTGCGATAGCTTTCAGCTTTTGCTTCATTTGTCNTGCTAAACATGGATGAAGGTAAATTAGACACTTTATCTTCGTCTATTCTGAATATAATTTTTTTTTTGCATGCAGAATCATATTGGAGTTTTTTTTTTCCCTCTCGGCTCATTTTGCAGTTTTATTTCCATTTTTTTCCTATTTCTTACGCCATTAAGGTTTCATTTATTTCCTGCCTGCTTCATTTCTTTCCCAATAGGTTTTTCTTGCTCTCCCTTCTTTCGTTCGTTACCTACCTTGTTTTCCCCGTTCTTCATTTATCATATCCATCCTTTACTGGCCCGCTCGTATAAAATAATTAAGTCCATTCACTTTAAAACTTTCGCTAGCCGAAGTTGTTGGTTTACAACGGAGGAATTAACAGCTGGATTAAAAATTACGATGTGTAACTAAGAAATTAAATCGAGATGTCTTATTTACTGAATTACAGCAGCGCTGAACAGGCCGTGTGTAGTTTCGTTGTTTCCTTAAGAATTAAGAGAATTCTTTGTATGTTTAACTTACGTAAAAGTTTAAGGGGGGAATAAGTATCATGTGAGTCATGGCAGAAAATACTTATGATTGAAACTGGTATTCACGATAAAACAGCCATAAAAAATATTAAAAAAGCAATTTGGTAAGTACAATTATCAATTTTTTTTGTGAATTTAATTTGCGGTGTCAAAATTCCCCACCATAACATGACAGTTTTGAAGAATCATGAAACAGAATGCTGATTAGTTTGAGTGACTTTAGGTAAGGTTTACTTAAGAGAACAAAAATAGGGCAAATTTCTCGTGAGTTTTCACTAATTGAAATTAAAAATTTAAATATGAATTGTATACCAGAAATACAAAATACTTAGTTCTACGCGCCCAGTCAGCGATTACTGGGTACGTCATAAATCACATTTTTTTAAAATAGTAAACTCACCCTTAGAATCAAAACGAAGTTAAATATGTGATCCCCGCAACGAAAGACGTTCTACAGATGTCTCAGCTACTTCAGAGACTCAGTTCAAACTGGTCTGGGCCCGAACAATTTCAGACAATCTAATGTGCGATAGCTTTCAGCTTTTGCTTCATTTGTCCAGTTGAAAGGTGACACAAATTTCCAGCCTTAATAACTTGAGCCACGAATATTTCGCGTTTACAATGACACGTAGGTTATATATTCCGCAATCCCAGGTATACTCGATCCTGAGCTACTTGTCCATTAGCTTGTCCCCAGTGAGAACCCAGTTCTACACTAGACCAAGCAGCAGGGAATTGCGTCCCTTTACATTACAGGCGTATTATTGACTCATTGTTGTCAGTACCATATCTTAAAAACTGTATTCAACGACAAAAACTGCTTAAACATTGTTTTAAATAAACATACAGAGTACAGAAACTCCACCAGGCTGTTCCCCATGAAGAATCATTCGAAAAATGTCCTTACAACCTATGTTCGGAAACCACTCTGGAGGGTGGAAAACGCCATTTAAAGTAATGTTCGGTCAAAATGTGCACGGACGACATGTTATTTTGAATTTTGGTACACAAGGTAATATTATGAAGGTATACAGGATGAAAATGCGAGTATTGTAAACACGTGTCCACTTCTACGTGATGTAGGGGTTGCTACCCCCTTGTACAACACTCCAGTTACAGTTGTTATTGTCGTCAATAATAATAATTCTGTTTCATTTGAAATACAGTTATGATATTTTTTGTTACAGTGGATAGGCTGCGAGTGGTCTTGTATCTACCCTTGGCTGTCCAGGGTGTTTGGTAGGCTCTACTGGTGTCCGGTACTTTCGTGCGTGGGAGCCGATTGGCGAGTGACCACGCTTCATGTTGCCAGGACGTGGGGCTAGCTTTTCAGGGCCTGCGGTCGAAGTTGAGTACACAAGCAGCAGTTCCACTTTTGTATACTCGTGTAATTGTGTGTCCGAGAGATGCTGTCAGTCGGAGAGAAAGGCCTTGTAACTTGGTGCCGTTGTCAACTGGCGGACACTGTTGGCTCTCGTTTGCTTTGATTAAAAGCAAATGAAATTTGTGAAAATCGATGGTACGAGTGCTCGGAGACTGTTATTTACTGCGTCTCTGGGACAACAGGAACGAATCTCGTTAGAGGGCAGTGTGCAGGCAAAATTGTGACGCGTTCTAATTTCATTTAAAGTCCCGGACACCCTTTACTTTCCTCACTGCTGAATTCCTTATGATGCCTTTGCCACTTCTGAAGACAATTTTAGCAGAAAATCTATTTCAATTACAATTTGCACTCGCAGAAGGGGTGTTTACCGTTCAAACTTCGCAACTCGCTGTGACTTCTAAATCAACGCCGAGGGTAGTGTTTATACGTCGCAAAGTTGAGCGCGGGGCTGAAGACAAAGGGATCTCCTCAAAGCAGAGCAGCATGGGAGCCACTTGCGTGCAGAACCGGAGTTCATAAATGTTTTAGTAGTTCCGAGAGTTTCGTATAATCGCCATTGGACCGGCCTCCTTGCCATGCGAGTATAGCGCTTTAACGAGCAAGGTCACAGATAAGCCTTTATTTTTGTACACACTAACGACTGTGAACAGTAAGTGCATCATCGCATCCTGAAACGTCTGTCTGAACGAAAGCCATACTGACTAGCATAGCAGCAAATTTTATGATGGAGGGCCGACACATCCTCCAACCTTCCGGACTGCAAATAGTACTGCATTGAGCGAGACTGGGCGTTACTATAGTCTTTTTTTTTTCTCTNTCCTCCAACCTTCCGGACTGCAAATAGTACTGCATTGAGCGAGACTGGGCGTTACTATAGTCTTTTTTTTTTCTCTCTTCCATGACAAATCTTAGTACACTTTTTGTTACGGGATTTTATTTAGTCTCTAAAAGCACAGCTTTTCCCTNCTCTCTTCCATGACAAATCTTAGTACACTTTTTGTTACGGGATTTTATTTAGTCTCTAAAAGCACAGCTTTTCCCTCTTGCCAGTTAACGATGTCCTGACAAAACGTTTACTCAAGCTTGTCACCGATAATAGTCTTTCCGTTTCTCGTGATGAGCTTATATAAGATATAATTGAACCAGCTTTATTTCATTACAACTTACAGAGCAAACTCAACGCTTCTTCTCCGGAAATGCCTTAAGTTTTGCGTCTTTATGACTCGATGGTTTGAACCCTGTCGGGTTGTTCTCACGAAATGGATCTCGAATCACAAACCGTCTTGTGAATAGAGTCGTGAGTGGCGAGAAGATTTGCAATAAGTAAGGACACCCGAATTTCGCGGAAAGTTTCCATGACCAGTTGTATTTCACAACACTTTATCTCAGATCCACTTTCGTGATTGGATGATTTCCGTCTTACGCGTCTCTGCCTGCGAATCACAGAGTTACNCACTTTATCTCAGATCCACTTTCGTGATTGGATGATTTCCGTCTTACGCGTCTCTGCCTGCGAATCACAGAGTTACGATATTGGAGGTACCCAATTATGATTGGCCAGTCAAGTAAGAAGATGTCTTCTCACAAATACACGCCGCAAATAAGCATTAGAAAACTGCTGATATGCCTGTAAAGGTATTAAAGTCTAGCATGTGCGAAAATATTTTCACAAAATGTAGGTGTCCCTGTAAATATGTGTCTTGAAACGGCNGGTATTAAAGTCTAGCATGTGCGAAAATATTTTCACAAAATGTAGGTGTCCCTGTAAATATGTGTCTTGAAACGGCGGCTGGATTTTGCATTACGTAAAAATGCATCAACCAATTGGTCAATTAAAGTCCATGTGAAGTTACAGTGATTGCATACGAGTAAGTGAGGGAACTTAACTGGGTGTAAAGTATAACGATGTGCAAAGCAGTCTATTGAAATTCATTATGGATAAATTGGTGGAAAGTGTATTAGCTGCACCAATAAGGTCTGTCAATGCACTACCATCGACTTCTTTGGCCGAGGTAGCTACTTCACCTGGAGTTACATTGGCTTCAACACCAGATGTAACAATGACTTCTGTGGATGCGGCAATGGAAGAGCTATCGTCTTCTTTGGTTGTGTCAACGGCTTTCATCATCACAACACGAACTTGGTGAACGACATATTCTAGCGAGCCACCGTAGAGACATTCGGGCCTTCAACTGTACCTGCTCCGCCAGTGACATCATAAAAGTGCCGTTATTGTTTCGAAACCTTTAAACTTAAGCACACAGTACATCTAGATGAAAATCGTGGGCATATTAGAAGCCCTAAATGGATTAGGTGTCTATACACATTAATTTTGTACGCAAAGTAGGGTTTAACGTCTCGTTAACAGCGAGGTCATTACAGAAGGAGTAAGTTTCTCAAAGAAGGAATGGGGAAGAAATCCGCCATGACCTATAATAAGAAACCTGGAGTGATTTCTGAAAACCATGGAAAAACGTAATCAGGATGGTTGGATTGGGATTCGAACTTAGGTCCCCCCAAATGCGAATCTAAATATTTATCACCGCGTCACCTCACTCGGTTCCAAGTATAGGTCACTGTCCAGCGACAGTAGCAGTTTTTTTTCAAACGTAAAAGTCCTGAAAAGTTTAACTGCCAACCGCATCTTACTTTAACGTCAGTTCTGCAAAAAAAAANTTTTTCAAACGTAAAAGTCCTGAAAAGTTTAACTGCCAACCGCATCTTACTTTAACGTCAGTTCTGCAAAAAAAAAAAAGTCCTGCAGCCTCTATTGTCAGGACATGCACATCATCAACGAGCCATTGGCGGTGCAACCAACACGTGAGCTGCGGACTTTGTTTTTTGGAGAAGGGGGGGAGGGCGGACCACCAAGGCTGTCACCGCAGTACCTCTCACGATCGCAGAACTGACCCCAGTTTCTGCACCNGGGGGGGAGGGCGGACCACCAAGGCTGTCACCGCAGTACCTCTCACGATCGCAGAACTGACCCCAGTTTCTGCACCATCAAACAAGCCATCTGCTGTGCCATCCAGGTCCCTGATCGTACTATCTCCAACAGTGCCATTAGTACATGCTACTATTTTGAGAAATACATCGCATGTAGCTCACTGTGTCACTGTGCGACAACGTGAGATTTATGAATGTACTAATGATATAAATAACCAAAAACTTTGTGTTGAATTTTACTTTCGTGTACTTGTATGGAAACATTTCGAAAGGTGAAACGAAAAAATCTAAAAAGAAAACTAAACGTATTTTTTCCAAGGGTGTATGGATTTGTTCATGAAGTAAACAGATTTTGTTGTGTAATAATACTTTGAAAACTGGTGTTTATGATTTCGAATCTACCCTGATTCTTATGAAAAGATGCTCGTTTCACAGGCATAAGTAGTTTATTAGTATAACTTACGCAATATGAAACAATGCCGATTTAAAAATATACATATATGTTGACCAAACCGTATCTAACGTAATATCACAAATTTTAGAATTAACTGGGAAAAAAATTAATCAGGTAATTTTTAAGTTCACGACATATTTTCCAAAAAGGTACATTGTCGAATCAAGTATGTAATTTGGAAACTAGAATGAAAATTATATGTTAAAATGTGTTTACATGGCTCTAATATGAAATACAGGGCGAATATTATTAAATCAGTCGGCCATGCAACCAATGTTATTCATGGTTGTCTGCAAGAAGATAGACTCGCCTGCACGCGTGCGATAAATATTTCCTTTGTTATATTCATGTATGGCTAGTGATAACAGGATAACAAATATGGAGAGCGTAAGTGTGATGTAAAGCTGAGTACTAATTTAGTGGAAGGATAGGGTGGGGCTCTGACACTCACTTGGACGAAAAGAGTGTGAGGGTTGTGCTGCTTCGAGTAAATGCACAAAAGCGGTAAGGGTAAGAGCGTAATGGATAAGAAAACATTTGAAAGGTAGTGGTAAGGAGGCAGTAGGTATGGAACAGTAATTATTTATAGCTAACGATAGGCCAATGATGTAATAGTTGGCCAGTAGTTGTGGTGGCGAGAATATTGGGTCATCCATATATCTTTCAGACTTTTNAGGCCAATGATGTAATAGTTGGCCAGTAGTTGTGGTGGCGAGAATATTGGGTCATCCATATATCTTTCAGACTTTTGTGGAACTTCTGGTTACTTACTTTATTCACGGATTCGTTTTAATTATGAGATATTTTGGAAATATTTGGTGATATGTAAAAATTAGGGCGCGGATAGGGGAAGGGGGGTGACTCAAACTCAGAGTTAATGAGTAATTAGGTAAGGGATGACCATGAAACGCGCAATTAATTGATGAAATTAGCAGTCGTCTACTGGCTGTACAAGTGAAAAGATATGCTCCCCATTTCGTGTAAAGAGGGGAAGCAAGAATCGACTAAGAACATATCCTGCCAGTAGCTGTTGATCTTTCTATTAAATATTTGTAGATAAAATNAGGCCAATGATGTAATAGTTGGCCAGTAGTTGTGGTGGCGAGAATATTGGGTCATCCATATATCTTTCAGACTTTTATGGAACTTCTGGTTACTTTCTTTATTCACGGATTCGTTTTAATTATGAGATATTTTGGAAATATTTGGTGATATGTAAAAATTAGGGCGCGGATAGGGGAAGGGGGGTGACTCAGACTAAGAGTTAATGAGTAATTAGGTAAGGGATGACCATGAAACGCGCAATTAATTGATGAAATTAGCAGTAGTCTACTGGCTGTACAAGTGAAAAGATATGCTCCCCATTTCGTGTAAAGACGGGAAGCAAGAATCGACTAAGAACATATCCTGCCAGTAGCTGTTGATCTTTCTATTAAATATTTGTAGATAAAATNGGGGAAGCAAGAATCGACTAAGAACATATCCTGCCAGTAGCTGTTGATCTTTCTATTAAATATTTGTAGATAAAATTGTTTTTTTATAAAAAGTAAATTATGTTACTAAATTTCAATATGGCAAGTGGATCCGAGGTGACTGAAACGGGCGGGACAAGGGAGCGCAAAAATTCTTTCTAATATTTTTCTAAAATTTTAGACCTTTTGGAAATTTCTAGAACCTTTTTGGATTCATGCGCAACTTTAGGTCACTGTGAGGTCAAAGTCATAGTCAACAGAAGTCAGGGTAGTATTCACACAACCTAATCGCCACCAAAGTTTATTGTACCACGCACAACATCCAGTAGCAAGTGCGCCCCAGAATTGGTAATTTTATATTATTATCTTCAATGGACCAGCTCGATGTTCTTGTAGCAACTATTACAACACTCGTGCTATGGATTTCAAACTCCANTATAATGTTCTTGTAGCAACTATTACAACACTCGTGCTATGGATTTCAAACTCCACATGCTTTGCAAATCGATGGCCAAATTTTTATATTTAAACAACTTCTATCCCTCTTCGGGAATCAAATTCTGACCATTAAACACAGCAACACATATTACAAAGCACAGAAACACCTAATACAAAGTACTCTCTCTTTGCCATATTTCGTTCCACTGTCAGCGTTTTGGCTAGAATAGTCTTGTGTGGGATTATAGGCTGTTCGTAGAGGATAGGGATTGTATCCTTTGTCGTTACTGGTGTTAGCTGGTTTTTTAACCACTGTTACTCAACTGGTATGCCTGTCATATGCGTCACTTTTATTCCAGATGGGGTAGATACCTACTTGGTTGTCATTAAAGATATTCTCGCTTAGCCAGTACTGAACTACCTACAACTACATGAGCGAGAATTACCTGTTGCTCTTTAGAAGCTCGACATATGCCATAGTTTTCAAGACAGAGGATCTACCTATCATGGTTTCATGCCCTTGTGACCTGGTATTGGATGGCCTTAATCATGACCTCTGTTTCGCTTTAAGAGGGTCTTTGTCAGCCATCATTTCATTAAGGCAAAGCACATAGCATTCTGATGTATTGGCCATAAAAGATTTATTTTACGACCACTATTATTACCATGTGATTATTTGGTGCATTTGGCACTAAGCCTATGGGTGAACTAAAATTCCCGCGGTAGACTCCCTTACAGTTCGGGTATTACTTATGTGTGTAATGCTTCCCTCCCAGATCCAGGGATGGATGTTGGTTTCGAAGGGAACGAGGAACAAATCGTTACCCTCATGAGAAATCATCGTAACTCCAAAAACTGGTATTTTACAGGGAAGAGTAAATTAACTTTGATTTCGAGGGCAACTTTATCTTCTTTGAAACTAAATTATTGTTAATTTGCTATTTAGCCCATATTTTGAGAAAAATTTGCATGGAAAATAAGTAGTACGAGTATTTTGAAGTGTTTATTCACGGAGTGTGAAATACACTATGGCCCTACGTCAAACGTAGCGCGCAGGTACGAAAACGTAACAAATGTACGCCGATCAGCCAGGACAACTCGCTTACTGGTCAGCCCCTGACAACGCAGAATGCGAGTAGCCCGTCAAGCTGAATTGCTGAGCATGTTGCCTGCCACTTAACTTCACAGGGGCGATCGTCAAGACCACATTCCTCTGCCTTCACCGCACGTACCATGCCGAATAAAAATTGTTCCTTCCTCGCGGCTAAGCACATTTTGCATATTTTACTTCATGAATCCAGCGAATACTGCAAAACAATACGAAGTCAGGAAATATACAATTACGTCACATTAGCTCGAACTGTTAGTAGGGATGTGGCAATATTTAGGTTAGTAAAATAAAATATGTTCCACTTAGAACACTGCAAAATATACAAACGAGTTTGAGTCTAATTTATGTTAGCCACAGTATCATAAACTTAAAGGGATAAAGTTTAAACTGTGTCTTTTTCAGTTATATAAGAGCATTAAAAAAATTGCCTTATTGCTGCTTTGTACAGTTCGAATCTTATGCACTTCATTTACCCGTACATATTTTTAAGCAGTATACAGTCAAAAGGCATAGGTACAGTATGCTTTGCGTTTTCCACTTTTTTTTCTCAAATATTAGACCAAAACTAGCGCACGGTAGCTAGTCCGATCCACGGAGCGATCATGCACGCACAGGTAAAATAAATGACCTTTTAGTGGGTTTGGACGTTATTTCATTCATGCAGGAAACGGAACACGACTCTTTCCATAGACTAAATATGAGGTGGGCCGCTTATTCGTCTTCTAAGCATGTACCCAACATTGACCTACCCCAATCATACACAATTGTCAAAGCCACGTGGTCAACAGTGATGAAAGTGTTTGTCTATATCTTAATTTTTAAATGACAAATATTATTATATGAATAAAATACTTTTACCAATTTGAATTTAATCGAACTGCATTACAAATTAGTTACAGGAAATATATGTACATCTCAAAGAATTTTGTTTATAAATCAGTTTTCTAACCTAAAATCCAAACTATGCCGTTTTCGCTAGACGTGTTGGCAGAAAAGCAGTCCAATGTCGGGACACGGAGATTGGTTGTGCGCAGCCAGCGAGATCGGTCTACCTCAGCTTTTGTCTATGGTTACTGCATCCTCNTTCTTTGAAACTAAATTATTGTTAATTTGCTATTTAGCCCATATTTTGAGAAAAATTTGCATGGAAAATAAGTAGTGCGAGTATTTTGAAGTGTTTATTCACGGAGTGTGGAATACACTATGGTCCTACGTCAAACGTAGCGCGCAGGTACGAAAACGTAACAAATGTACGCGGATCAGCCAGGACAACTCGCTTACTGGTCAGCCCCTGACAACGCAGAATGCGAGTAGCCCGTCAAGCTGAATTGCTGAGCATGTTGCCTGCCACTTAACTTCACAGGGGCGATCGTCAAGACCACATTCCTCTGCCTTCACCGCACGTACCATGCCGAATAAAAATTGTTCCTTCCTCGCGGCTAAGCACATTTTGCATATTTTACTTCATGAATCCAGCGAATACTGCAAAACAATACGAAGTCAGGAAATATACAATTACGTCACATTAGCTCGAACTGTTAGTAGGGATGTGGCAATATTTAGGTTAGTAAAATAAAATATGTTCCACTTAGAACACTGCAAAATATACAAACGAGTTTGAGTCTAATTTATGTTAGCCACAGTATCATAAACTTAAAGGGATAAAGTTTAAACTGTGTCTTTTTCAGTTATATAAGAGCATTAAAAAAATTGCCTTATTGCTGCTTTGTACAGTTCGAATCTTATGCACTTCATTTACCCGTACATATTTTTAAGCAGTATACAGTCAAAAGGCATAGGTACAGTATGCTTTGCGTTTTCCACTTTTTTTTCTCAAATATTAGACCAAAACTAGCGCACGGTAGATAGTCCGATCCACGGAGCGATCATGCACGCACAGGTAAAATAAATGACCTTTTAGTGGGTTTGGACGTTATTTCATTCATGCAGGAAACGGAACACGACTCTTTCCATAGACTAAATATGAGGTAGACCGCTTATTCGTCTTCTAAGCATGTACCCAACATTGACCTACCCCAATCATACACAATTGTCAAAGCCACGTGGTCAACAGTGATGAAAGTGTTTGTCTATATCTTAATTTTTAAATGACAAATATTATTATTTGAATAAAATACTTTTACCAATTTGAATTTAATCAAACTGCATTACAAATTAGTTACAGGAAATATATGTACATCTCAAAGAATTTTGTTTATAAATCAGTTTTCTAACCTAAAATCCAAACTATGCCGTTTTCGCTAGACGTGTTGGCAGAAAAGCAGTCCAATGTCGGGACACGGAGATTGGTTGTGCGCAGCCAGCGAGATCGGTCTACCTCAGCTTTTGTCTATGGTTACTGCATCCTCTAACGTACACTGATCACATCACCTCCTCGCACATGCACTTTTCTGCCACAAAGTATATTATATCTCCGACTTCAAGGAATATTACAAACCAAGAAGGTGATCCCGGGTCAGTGGCGATATTTTATGGCCTAGAGAGGTGTCAATGCAGGTGTTAGCCTGACTGAAACTTTTGGAAATATAAATTAAACAAACTATTTATACAGATATAATTTACAGTTTACTCTCATACTTAAATAACTATAGTAGTTATACAGAAGTATAACTCAGAAATGTAATGGTTTTTAATTTGTATTACACAAAACATAACGTAAATTTACAATATCATTGCTTGAGGATAAAAAGGGGGGGGGGTATATCCTCCCTGACCAACAATATGAGCACCCATGTGCTAGACATACAAAAAATAAAAACTATATGTGAAACACAAAGTCAATTCGTTTACAAGACACGCGTCACCTTATATAGATGTAGTAAAAAACTTACAACCCACGCAAACTAATCAGATTCAAGCGCGAAATGCACTTGATGAACAACTAAAACCACTGTAAAAAAAATTAAACGTATGTGCATTTTCAATAGCATACAAAATTTTGCCTTTTTTTACTGGTGTTTCAGACTTGATGCAAACTTTATATCGCGGCGTTCTCGCGAGACCGTACTTGGAAAAGACAGCTAATTAGAGATGCTGTTCGACGCGGAACTGGAGAAGAGTATCCGTGTTCNCGCGAGACCGTACTTGGAAAAGACAGCTAATTAGAGATGCTGTTCGACGCGGAACTGGAGAAGAGTATCCGTGTTCACGCGACGTCGTAAGAGCTGACGGCGTCTGCTGATGCACAGAAGACTGCGCCTTGCGTCCCGCCCTGTACAGCACTGAGCGAAGACTCCTGGCGCATCGCTCTGAAAGGCAGGTTGGCCCCAGGGAGTTTCCCAGTTTCAGTATCTTACAGAAAATTTTTAAGGCAGCTATTCTACAACGTTAATTCTACTCAGTTAGGATCAAACCCAGATTTCTTATGGGAGAGTTTGGCATTAGGAAAACTTCCGCCACTAGGTGCGCAATGTTCCAAGGAGGTCGTTTTCAATTAAAATCTTAATCTATGTGAAAAATAAAAGAGAAAAATGTTATTTAGTTACGTAGGTTTTTTATATTTGATTTATGATAATTGCAATTATTATTTTAGTTTTAATGTAGAAAATAGAAAAAACACCGGTACACATGCGACACTAGCGCTAACCTAGAGGCGAAAATTTTTAGTTGCCAAGCTAAAAGCATGAGAGGTTTCACCGGATTCCATCACAGCAGCTGACAAACACATGGGCATGTTTAGTTTGTATACTCCATTTACTAATGAGGCTGTAGCAACTTTTTCGCCTTTTCTATTATAAATGATACTCCATTGCCATTGCCATTGCAGATTAATTGACTCACAGATAAGAGATTTGTTGTGATACTTGGAACACACAACACATCTTTGATTGTCACATCAAACTTGCTATCTTCTGTTAAAGTTTTAATCTGCACATCACCGGAACACTCAACAGGCACCTTACAATTGTTAGCTACAATTATTTCTTTAGTGCTCTGTTCGTATGAAACATTTGTAATCCAATGTTTATTCGTTGTTAGGTGCACACTTGCCCCCGAGTCGACATACCAATCGTTTTTGATAAAACTGCCAGTTAAAAATACAGCACTGAAGGCATTTGTTTGCTTTTGTTCACTTTGCGTATTATATTTCTCTTTATTGGGAGATTTATTTTGGAAATGGCCAGTCTGTTTACATCTAAAACATTTGATGCTTGATGACTTTGACGTTTGTGAGCTATCTTGTTTATGGTCTTTAACCACAGACTTTTCTTTTTTCTTATGTTGGTATTTACGAAAACTAGCAAATGCACCACTAGTTTCATTCGTTTCAGTTTCCTCCATGTCCAATAATTTCGTTTTAATGGAGTCCGTTGTTATGCAAATTCCAGAATGTTCTATGGTTATAATCATTTTCCATTCGTCATTTATGTTAAAACCAGTTCCATATAATTTTTGTCCATTTTCAACTATTTGAGTCACATAGGCAGTCATTGAGATACAATTTTCAAGCCGAATAGAAATTAAATTTCCCAACAGACTTATTCTTCTGGTAAACCCCGAATAACCGTCGAATAACTGCTTTAGTTTCGTCCATAGCTCCTTTGTAGAAGTAACGTTTTTTATATGAACGTAAATCGAGGGATCAATGGTCAAGATCAATTTTGCTCTGGTTTTAGCATCATCCGTGGCTCCTATTGCTGGTTGATTCGGCTCCTGCTTGATGCATCCTAGCATGCCCTCCAAGACCAGGAAATTCTCTGCCGCAAAACACCATTCACTATAATTATCGCGTCCTTTCAACTTAGGGACGCTTATCACATAGTTCGAAGCCATTACGCGGTCACACACACACGATACGCACAATTAATAGTCTCCTTCAGCGAATATAATTATACTCAGTACTTATCATACCGTACAAACTATCGCGAGATTATTATTCAATTGTTTACTGGGCCCATAACCTGTAATTATTAGCGAAATGAAACACTGCGTATCGCGATTCAATGGCGACTGAACGACCATAGCTTTATTACTAATGACATAGAGAAAGCAATACGATGACATAGAGATAACAATAGGTGGCGCTAGTTGTTACAATTTTGATACAAATCATAACAAATTTCATTAAAATACAAGACCATATCGTGAAATTTTAAATAAAGCTATATTGCACAAGAGTAAGAAACCTGCCAGCCCTTGGTCATTTACTTGCGTTTCAATTTGCCTGCGACTCTTTTATTTACGCAGTCTACTGAATGTGTTAGTAATCTCTTGCCATGCGATGATAATGACTGTCCACACTTACCTCAAGACAACTTTCCACACATCCCGGTTGTTTTAAAATTATTTCGGAGCAATTCTGTATTGCTAACAAGGATTTTTCATACTAATGTGTTTTTAAATATACCATAGCCTGTACACAGTAAAGTGAGCACTTCTTGAGGCAGTGTCATCAGACATAATAGTGAATAAACACATATCATTGTGGCCTCTGACTTTTGGTTTTGAGTATGGTGAAATGTATACAATACGTTTATTACTACTATGGCAGTGTCTGTATTAACAAGAGACGGAAGGATAAAAACTGGCTGAAAGAAAAAAGTAACCAGGGCTTGAAAAGTGCTCACTTTACCGTGACCAGCCTATAGGTGAATATAAGCCGTACTAGCACAGGAAACAATACTGGATTTCGCTACAACATAATAGCCTGTAAAATGAAAGGTTAACACGTAAAGTGCCACAGTCGCACGTAGCACGCCTGCAAGATTACACGCCAGTGGCTTGCTCGTAGGGTCGAAGAGGCTCTGGATGCATGTGCCAGCACCCACATAGCACAGTATATCCTCCGGATATCCTAATTGTATAAACAATATCTAAAAGTCATCTAAGTCCTGCAATGACTCTCTAATGTATGTCATTTGGNCGGATATCCTAATTGTATAAACAATATCTAAAAGTCATCTAAGTCCTGCAATGACTCTCTAATGTATGTCATTTGGATATCCGGTAGTAGATACCCGTTTATGCCACTTACTGGACGACGTCTAAAGATGTATATAGGATATCCCAAATATCTATGTCACATTTTGTATGTTGGAAGGACATTTAGATACCTTTTGGTAGTCTTTTACATGTAACTTTGCTACCCGTGGATGTCCTTCGATATCCTGAATGTCAGAGAGTGACATCCGTCAGATATTCTTTGGATGTCTATGTACTATATGGGTATTGCGATTTCCGCTCCCGTGATTCTTTGTCTTGGGTGTGGAAGATAGTTACGGGTAGGATGGAGTAAAACGACAATACGCAAGACCCAACAAACGGAATATTGTAGCAGCGTTAGACTGGAAAACCGCTCCATTTACGTAACATCCGATAGGCGAGAGACTAAATTTTGGCCTTCGTGACTTTAATTCGTGTTCCGACAAATATCAAGTACTGTAATTTTTTTTTAAACTTTATTTTTATGCACAACGCAACACCCGCGTAAAAATTTTATTTGAGAATTGAGTTGAGAGTTTTCGGCGGGTAATTAACAGCGAGGTTTTGAGCGCCGATGAGGTTGAATTGAAGTACAGATGGAGCAATGGCGTAATTCTAGCGTGAGGGAAGCGGGAATGACGGGTGACCCCTTCGAGAATTGAACTCGGTTTGCCTTTGTGGGAGACGATTACTTTTTCTACTACCGCACCCGTGGGCCCCTTGACGTAAACATAACATTTTCTTTCATCATACGATATAACAAATCGCAAAAAATACAAACATTCATTCGCATAATTACGGAAGGTCCCATAAATTCGCAGNCATCATACGATATAACAAATCGCAAAAAATACAAACATTCATTCGCATAATTACGGAAGGTCCCATAAATTCGCAGGAAGTTCTGTGTATGACACGGGCAGAAGGTTGAGTTAAAAAGGTTGTGTTTAGTTTCACGAATGTTCGCGGGTAAGATTTTATAGTCTATTCGCTGTTTATTCACACTTTTTGAATCAAACCTTTAAAAAATGACTTTATGAATGGCGTGCTTGGTTGTGTCCTGAATACATCTTGTATTACAATCGCTTTATACTTCTGTTAACATTAAAGTACCTGATTTTTGGTTGAATTTAACTTTTACTTATATTTTAAGTATGAATTAAAATCTCTTACTTATAATAAATATAAAAAAACAGGGATAAAATTGGTATGTTGGTAATGCCTAGTAAGAAATAGTTCTTATGCAAAATATCCACGAATACGGCGCGCTATCCCTTTGGTGTNCATCATATGATATAACAAATCGCAAAAAATACAAACATTCATTCGCATAATTACGGAAGGTCCCATAAATTCGCAGAAAGTTCTGTGTATGACACGGGCTGAGTTAAAAAGGTTGTGTTTAGTTTCACGAATGTTCGTGGGTAACTTTTTATAGTCTATTCGCTGTTTATTCACACTTTTTGAACCAAACCTCAAAAAAATCAGTCTATTTATGGCATACTTGGTTGTTTCCTGAATATATCTTGTATCACAATCGCTTTATACTTCTGTTAACATAAAAGTACCTTGTTTTTGGTTTTATTTAGCTTTTACTTATATTTTAAGTATGAATTAAATTATTTCAATTATAATAAATATTAAAAAACAGGGAGACAATTGATATGTTGGTAATGCCTAGTAAGAAANAATTGGTATGTTGGTAATGCCTAGTAAGAAATAGTTCTTATGCAAAATATCCACGAATACGGCGCGCTATCCCTTTGGTGTAATTTTCTGGACTCAGTTAACACTTTCAGTCACAGATAAATCTGTAATTTTAGGCGTTGCAACAAAGAAATATTTTGTTCGGAACTAAACTGATACAGATACGACGCTTTTTCATGCATCGGGACCAATAAAATTCTGTCCATGCTTTATCTTACTGGCAGCAGCGGTTTATAAAGTTACGGAATATAGTTTCAACAGCGAATGTTTTACCCCAGACGTAGGGAACCCTTCTCATTGGATGGTATGTTTTACTGTGTACAGTACAGATCATTAATTTACTTCATTTGCGACGTCCCACATTCAAGACACTGTGACTAAAAAGGGTTAGGCTTTGTTTGCATGAGGCGGAAGAATATCCTGGAAGTATAACTTTAGAAAGCTCCAAAAAGGTTGGAAGTAATCGTGAATGTACTGTAGCAACACTTTTGCGGGAGTTTTCTAGCGGCACACATCACTAACACAGAGTGATAAGAATACAGAGGTGAAAAAGCCGCTCATACCGTGAACTCCAACCGCACACGCCACGAAAATGGCGTCGCTGGCCAAGAACACGTTGCAACGCCGTTCACCAATCAGCGCCTGGTAACCTACTCGCCAACCAGCAGCCCACCCAACAGGGAACATTCCGCAGCATGAAGCAGCCAATGAGACACAAAGCTAGCTCCAGCAGAGCCTCGCGTAGCCAGTCGAAGAATGGGTACGCCCACATCACGGGAACCACCCCGACATTTCGTCTCTATATTAATGTATCCACTCTGGACCACTTACCCGTTAGCAGGAGCGGTGTGGGGAGGACAAAGGAGCGCTGGACCAATCGTGGAGCCGCGTCGGCTGATGGGAAATGACGGCAGGGCTTAACAGCACTCGGAGAGGGCCAGGGCTCACGTCTCATTTTTCTTGATCACATTATCCCGCCGCCGCAGTAGGTGATAAACGAGCGCCGGATATTGCAACGACCTTTTCTCTCTCTCTCTTTCTCACTTTCTCTCTCTCTCGTTCATCTCTCGTGGAAGCAGATTACATATCCGACATTCAGCTGCTCACACTCGTGTTCATTCCTTGACGCGCACCGAACTACCACTTGTCCCTGCCGCGGATTCACCACTGCTGACAACTGTCTCCTCGTCTGACTTCTTGTAGCACGGAGCATTGTGAGCATTACTACACGGAAGGAAAACGTCCTCGTAAAAAGTAAAGCCAAGGAAAATGACAAGGACACTTCACATGCNTGAGCATTACTACACGGAAGGAAAACGTCCTCGTAAAAAGTAAAGCCAAGGAAAATGACAAGGACACTTCACATGCACAATATTTGTTTTCTGCTGTCATGAAAACAGTCAACTATTTGCTGAAAAGAGACTTTTTCGCTACAATAAAAATGCTGTTTCACAGCGACAAACATTTCCATGCGCTTCTAATATATAAATATATCTATTAAATTTTGCGGCACTAATCAATAACATTTGCACGACTGGGCCAGCGCAGTTATGAAGGTATTTTTGTAAGCTTCAAACTCGAGCAGCACACGCCTTTCTGACTGCGTCAACCGGTACTGCCGCTTCCGTCGAAACGTCACAAACGACCTTCCCGTAAGCGGAATTCTCAGGAATGAGATTTATGTATCGTTAATAACAGATATTTTACCAGTACTTCTATTAGTAGTAATGCAATTACATATTAGATATATGTTTGGGAATTCGCAAATATCTGTATCGTTACAAAATTTTCAGCTCCATCTGCAGTAACGTTTTACTGTGCACTGCAAGGAAATTTACGGTACTAAATTGTGCTGATCGTCGGATCACTCTTAANTCTGCAGTAACGTTTTACTGTGCACTGCAAGGAAATTTACGGTACTAAATTGTGCTGATCGTCGGATCACTCTTAATGGTAAATGTTCTTCCGTCTAGTAATATTTTGCCCAGGACAAAAGTTCATCGACTTCCGACAAAATTGAATTACGTCAGGGCTTCTAAACGGCACAAAACATTTCACACCTGAATTAAATGATAACTGCGGACTCTGCACAGACAATAATTCGTTTGCAGAAACGTGATAGTCCTGCTTATGCGTAGTTGGAACATTTATTTAGGTCGACTTATTTAGGCTTCGATTTCTTAATGTTGTGGTGACAGACTTCGTGGTGTGATACCGCTATGGCCGCTAGTGTGTTAATATATGCATGGTTATTTTAGCGGGCTTGCCTTCATGGTCACATCAGTCTAGAGATATTTCAGTTATACTGTATGGTACACTTTCATTTGCCCAGATACCCTTTGTTTCACATTGCGATCACCTTCTTGCAAGGGTTTGGGATTCGACTGTCCTCTTCAGCTTGACAAGGTGCCACAGAATGTTATTAGTGGTAGGGACGTTTCTATTGTAGTCCATTCACGAATACTTCCAACTTTCCTGAAGCCCTGCTAAAGTTCTGCTTCCAGGATATTCCTCTCCCTCATGCAAACAAAGCTTATCCTAACCCAGAAAATTACACCAAAGGACAACGCACTGNATCAAAGGGACAACGCACAGCATTCTTCCGCACTCAGTTTAGTAATATTTTCAATAAGAACTATTTCTTACTAGTCATTATTAAAACGTATTTTTTCTCACTGTGTAAATTACAGGTTAAATGTTATAATTAATAGATATACATTTTATTAAATATAAATTTAAGCAAAAACAAAGTACTTTACTGTTAACGCAGGTATAAAATGCTCGTGATACGTAACATAATTTGGAAAACCACGTCATACCTAGTGTGATTTTTCAGAGGTTTTTTTCAAAAAGTGGGAAGAAACCACGAATAGACTATAGTTCCATTGTCCCTCTCAAACATTGCAAATTTTCTTTTTGAGGACTTTGGTGCTCTAAATGTGTTGACTGCAAGCCCGATCCTGTACCATTTTTCCCTTTTCATTTTTATGGCTTTAAGAATATTTCATGGCTGATATAACCCGAGCTCCAGACCCCTGGATCTGAGCACTGAATTAGCCAACTTGTTTGGAACCCACTATAATCAAGAGTGCACGACCTTTGCGTCATAACCTTCAGACTTCAGGTAGGCTTACACAGCTGGAAAGGTATGCTTTAACTTAATAATTATGACGTCTACAGTAGAACCGAAATTGTGTTGTTCAATCTGATGGTTCACGATAAAATTTAACAGGCCGTGTGCGTTGTTGGGTTTTTGTTAAGGCTTGGCCTCGCACGCCATGTTGAATTATTGTTTTTAGATTACTTCGGTTGTTTAGGGACACGTATTTTGAAACTAAAACTATACCTCTCTGGCAATATACACCACACTGTAGAAAAAATACAAATTATGAAATTTTGTCAAGTAATTATGGCATAATTTTAAGATTACCATTAGATTCTTGCCGTTCCATAATTACCAGATGACGGCTGGATAAAATTTGGTTACCACATACGATGACATTTGTAAAATGTAAACATGCTTTAATAATAAATTTTCACCTACTTTATTGAAAAGAAAGTTATGGCATATGGAAAATTCAACATAGCGGATGAAACCATGACTTAGGAGTAAAAATAAATAGCAACATTAAATGTTTTAAGTAAAGTTCTGTGGCAGCAACCGTAATCAGAGCATAGTAATGGGTGTTTTTGGCGGGAAACTGGTATTCGCAGTTACAAGCACGAATTAAAAATATTAAAAAAAGGTTAACTGTGTGAGAGCATGTTCATTATATTTGTGAATTAAATTAAAAATAGAACAGTCTCTAGCAAAAAATTCCAGTTTCGAAGAATAATGTGGCTAAAACGCTGATTATCTTATGTGACGTTATCTAGTTACCATAAAAAAAAAGATTAAGATGGCACACTTATCGCGAAATTTCATTAGCTGCAATTAAAAATTGGCGTTCAAATTGTTGATCGGATATACATAAGGCGTTGTTTCCTTTGCGCGATAAACGATTACGCATAACTCTTACGTCATGAGCACAGGTTTACTCCGGATTTTCGCAAGTGGGAATAGTTCCGGACGATGCCGCTAGTCGGCGGGTTTTCTCGGGGATCTCCCGTTTCCCCCACCCTTTCATTTCGGTGCTACTCCATCTCACTTCACTTCACCCTCATCGACTCTCAAGACCTCGATGTTAAGTGCCGCCCAAATCTCTTCACTCTTACGTCATAACTTTCCAGTAGTGAAAACCCACCCTAATACCCACGTTTCGATTGTCGAGCGTTGATATCTCGGAGTCAAAAATGTGGTTCGGCTTTGCTCGGTGGGCACTGTCGTCTTGCCCTGCTGTGTGACGTCACAGTTGATGATTGGCTACAGCTGGTGTTCTTTCAGACTGCCGCAGTGACGAGTGAAGAGGAGAACCCAACTGGAAACAAACTGCACCTGATTTGCTGTTATAGGTTGTTCGCAGTAAAATGAGAAGTTTTGGAAGCCCTGCTTAAGATCTGCTTGTACTTACATTGCGTATTCTTCCGCCATATTTAAAATTAACATTACTGTCGACAGTGTCACTATTCATGCGTCACGTCGGTCAAGTGAAACTGCGGAATTATAAAAAAAATGTCAGTAATTCACAAATTCAAATTTGCTCATTCTTGCACTTTTATGCGTCAATAAAGCAGAAACCCAAATAAATAATTTCAGTATTCACGAATGTTTGACTAGTAACACATTTAACTCAGCGTTAAGACGTGGACTACTTTCCTTGCGTCGTTACCAACTTTACTGGGCGTATGCCAGTTAGTGTGTTCGTTACAGTATACGCAAGTAGGGACAGCGACATTTTTCAAAGTGTGATTGCAAAAGTGCTCACTTTACCGTGAACAACCTTTAGCTGTATGGCTAGGGGAGGGCCTTACGCCTGAAATTTTACTAGTACTGTTTTGTACCCTGCACAAGACGTTTTAATGAAGGAAGGAAATGTAAAACTTCTTCATTATTGTGGGAGTAATTAGCAAGCCCTGCTCCTCAAATGTTTATATCGAAACTTAAACATTCAGAACAGCATTTTAAAAATATATAAGTGGTGAAAATTATTTTTGTGCTAGTACATTACTTGTTTGGAGATACACTTTGGCTAAAGAAAAAATCAGCTAGATGTGATTATTACAATTTGTCCTAAATTTAATTAAATGTATTGCAGTACACATTTTTGTGTTTTCTTTGCAGGAGGAAACGAACGAATGATTACTCTTTTCATAGCCAAGTTTATGGTTTCCATACAGGCCAGTTGTGCTCCATTGCCTATGCTAATTTCCCCAGCCTTCACCTCGTGACTAGCGCATGAGAATGCCAGTGCAGCCGNGCGCATGCAAGTGCAGCCGCTAAGCACTGTTGTGGTTATGATTCTAGTTTGGTGTATTCTTCCGACTTACAGTTTTGAATACTTGGCCCGGCACTGAGGCTTGAGGTTCAGGGGGTTTGCAGTAAGATGCCTCCACCGCTTTGAGCTATGCTGGCAGTTAGTAAACGTGACTGTCACAAAGTAGGAGTCTCCCTTTTAGCAACTGCACAGTTTTCGCCGGGCTATCGGCGGCCATTCACCGTGGAACTGCGTCTTCGGGTTCAGGTTACTTATACTGCAGCGCAACGGATAACCTCCGAAGCATGAAACAGGCGATACGTCCTTCTGTCCCTTCGGTATTTTTTTCAAATACTTAACCTTGTTGATTTTAGATATAACACAGAAACAGCCGCCAGGAGGCGGTGCAGAAATAACTAATACCTTAAAGGAAAAGTGTGGTGTATGACGAATAACCACGANTTTTAGATATAACACAGAAACAGCCGCCAGGAGGCGGTGCAGAAATAACTAATACCTTAAAGGAAAAGTGTGGTGTATGACGAATAACCACGAAAAAAACCTTTATGAAACCTTTTTATATATCCCAAAAGTCTTTTACAATGTTTTATATACGACCAGCAGGGTCCTCACAAACACTTGTATAAACTTTTAACAAATTATCTCTGAGAGGGTATTAAGAGCGTATTAAAACACACTAAATATTAAATGTTCATATGTTACAAAAATCACGTAACTTTGGCTTCTTCTCGTTCCCTACTTCACCCCTCCCCATAACTCTATAAAACGGAGGATAAATCGTCCTTAATCTTAGGATAAATCGTCCTTAGTCTTCAGAANACCCCTCCCCATAACTCTATAAAACGGAGGATAAATCGTCCTTAATCTTAGGATAAATCGTCCTTAGTCTTCAGAAGCCCAATAAAAGTCTATTTATACAACAATTCTGGGTTCTCGAAGCACTTGATTCTTCCATGTCTTCTCATTGGTCANGCCCAATAAAAGTCTATTTATACAACAATTCTGGGTTCTCGAAGCACTTGATTCTTCCATGTCTTCTCATTGGTCAGTTCAAAACGCCGCCTCGCCACGTGGCCGAAAAGTCGTCTGCTGGAGCGAGTGTAGTAAGGTTACGGGAGGAGGGCAATCTATGCGCCACACGCCCTCCACTCGTATCAGCTCTTGAACGACCAGCTCATAGAGTAAATAAAGTACTAGTACAGAGTGGACACTCAATGTTATTCAATGGGCAGGTTTTTTGTCGCAATCGCTATACGAAAACGCAAACTTGGCAAACACAAAATCTAATTCGCTGCTCCTTTAAAATTCAATTTACGCTCAGTTCAACTCGCTTGTGATACTAATAACCATTCATAGCTTGTTTACACAAAACACTAGTGGCAATGTTTTCAGAGTAATGTATTTTTGCATTACCGGTCGTTTTTATATTTTAACCAACATAATCCATTTCAACAAATTCTGAACTTTGTTGGGATGTTTCTATCGTGTGGTTTGCCTTAAGATTTTCCATGTATTTGCGCTTTGCAAAATGACGTGGTATTGGCTTACGTAAAAAATATATAAATAAATCATCACTTGTACATATTATCACAGAAGAACAAAAACTGTTTCCAATTTTCGTGGGACAAAACGGGCACAGCAGTAGCATTGGCTGCAATAGAACAAAATAAAATAATTCCAACGTAAAATTCATATTAACACTACCCCNGGGCACAGCAGTAGCATTGGCTGCAATAGAACAAAATAAAATAATTCCAACGTAAAATTCATATTAACACTACCCCGCATTATTAAACACTAATAATAGAGTGAATGAATTATTTACTTACAATTTCACTCCTAGACACACTTCCTGATGCCAAGCCACGCCATTTTTATGTATGTCATGAATACCACTCTGGAAGCAGTGAAATGCATAAAAAAAAGTGTATTAAAAAGAGTTCAGGGGATAAATAATGATAATGAACAAATTTTATTGCATAGAATTTTAATAAACTATGTTTAAAATTAAGACTTTTTTATGCAAGCAAAGATTTAATAAAAAAAATTANGGGCACAGCAGTAGCATTGGCTGCAATAGAACAAAATAAAATAATTCCAACGTAAAATTCATATTAACACTACCCCACATTATTAAACACTAATAAGAGAGTGAATGAATTATTTACTTACAATTTCACTCCTAGACACATTTCCTGAAGTCAAGCCACGCCATTTTTATGTATGTCATGAATACCACTCTGGAAGCAGTGAAATGCACAAAAAAGTGTATTAAAAAGAGTTCAAGGGATAAATAATGATAATGAACAAATTTTCTTGCATAGAATTTTAATAAACTATGTTTAAAATTAAGACTTTTTTATGCAAGCAAAGATTTAATAAAAAAAATTANATTGCATAGAATTTTAATAAACTATGTTTAAAATTAAGACTTTTTTATGCAAGCAAAGATTTAATAAAAAAAATTATAATTCACTATAAAAAATTTGGTCTGTGAGGTTTTATTTAGCGTATAGCGATTGTAAAATGTGTTCAACCGTGTAATATAGAGCGTGCACCCCCTGGGCCAGCTATCCAGCTGGACGCGACACCTGCTACCCCAACAAGGGCCCCATTTCTCCGGCATCACAAGGTATGGTAATTTCGGCTTACATTCATGACGGTTGAATACTTTTCACAGGGGGAAATTTGACAGCCCGTCACATCACGTTGGGAAGATCAATGTTAAAAGTTTGGCATAGCGAAAATTTTCGCTACTAGGTTAGTGGCGGCTATGTACCAGATTTTCTCTATTTTCTACGTTGAAAACAGGATAATTGCAATTATCATAAGTCACACATAAAATAACTTCGTAACTAAGTAAAATCTTTTTCTTTTATTATTCACGTAGCATAAAATTTGCATTAAATGTTGCCTTTTGGAACACTGTGACCTAGAGGCGGAAATTTTCCCTGTGCCAAATTCTCCCATAAAAAATCTCGTTTTGATCCTAACCTGAATGGAATTAACCACGATATGGTGTCCAGATTTGTTCTTCTACGGCCGCAGAATAAACCTTATTCGGGCTTCGGCCAAGTTCAGTGTTGCCAACCTGAAGACAGCTGCCGCGTGGGCGGCTGCGGTTCTGTGCAACTGTGCGTCCCGAGAACGCGTGTTTAATGCGGTCGCCTAACTGGCGTTTGAACTGCGTTGCAGGAAGTTTGAAATGTGCTTTTCTATATTTAAAAAAACTAAACTATTAAACGTATCCTCAATATGTTTACCTTTGAAAAGAATACGCAACTCAGGCGAGAACGAATTGTACATTCAAGTTATCATCACACGCTATAAATATTGTTTTCGAGAGCCCACCAACATCGTTAAAAATGGCTCTTTCAGACGGCCGTATCTTCGGAACATACTACCCGGACGCGAGAAAAATTACGATAAGTGCGTATATTACACTTTTTTACAGTATTTCCGCCGATTAAATAATAGGATCTTCGCTAACCGCCATAGGTCTACGCAACTCGAGAACACTGCACGCGAGTTCAGCGCCATGCGCGTAGGTGCGATGGTGCCCTGGATGCACGTGTCAATGTAGCCCTTATCGCTCCCGCGCTTCTGGGTCTCAAACGTGAAAGTACCTCCAGGTAGGCTACATCTCTTAGGCAGAAATCTTTCTTACTCGTGTCATAACTTCAGTTTCCGAGTAATTAATCAACAATTTATAAGTAAGGAAAATTTACATTTTACGAGTAGTTCTCACTACGCGTTATTTGGTAGTTGTGAAATTGCAGGTGCGTATTGATATTTAAACGTTTATAATATGCTATTTGTGGCAAAATTTCGGATTTCATGTTTGTACTGCAGAGTTTGGCATATAGCTAAACTTCCATTGTAGCAATTATTTTTAATTTACTTCGGAAAAACTGAAATCAGCAGGAAATGAAGGAATCTGATATGATGGGTGGCGTGGAGCCTTAAGAGCCAACCAGCGCAGATGTAGCTCCAACTTGTTCGCAGTTAGCCGAGAATAGGCTTTTTTTAGCTTGTAATATAGGCTATTAACTGTAAAGTGACCACTTTTTAAGGCCCTGATGAATATTTCCTTTCAGCTAATTTTATTTTCCCACCACTTTTTAATATAAAATTTCCATGTGACTAATAAACACTGCATATATATCTCACGCTCTCAAAAGTTAATGTCTGAGGGTGCAATAAAGTATATTTATTAGTGGTTAATACCCATTGGGGGAAGGCGGCTTAAAAAGTGTTCACTTTACCGTGAATAGCCTATATCAGAGGGTGAGAGCGACAAGCGGCTTGATGATAGCGGACACACGAGTTTCGTGCGCTCCGGGAATCGACTTATATATAGTCTATTAACAGTAGGTTTGCACTTTTTTAATCAAACCTTTGGAAAATTACCCCATGTATGACGTATTTGGTTAGTTCCTAAACATGGCATGTAACACAAGCGTTCTATAATTCTGTTAACATGAAGGTATATTATTTCATGTTAAACTTAACTTTTGCTTACATTTTATCTTTACAAATTATAATATTTTGTTTATAATTAACATGAATAAAAAGAGAGAAAATAGGAGTGTTGATATTGCTTGGTAATAAATAGTTCTCGTTCAAGATATTATTGGAGTGAGTGCTCACAAAATTAAGTGCGTTGACTTTTTGGTGTAATATTATAGACTTATTTAAGCTTTGTTTGCACGAGGTGTAGGAATAGCCTGAATTATAACTTCAGTAGGGCTTCAGAAAAGTTTGAAGTAATCATGCATGGACTACATAAAGTGTGCCTGTGGCCGGCCACAACTCCTCTGGGAATAACAGCTCCAAGCAGTTCGGAAGTTCGGAGGACGCCGTAAACCGTAAGTATTACGTAACGTAGTTTGTAACTTAACTTGATTTTAGAAGTTGTTAGTGGTAAGGTTAATCATCTCATAGCAGTTATTGGAATTAGTTTCCGCGCCAAGAACACTAGTTGCCTGGTTAGCGGGTTCATCAGTGTGAACACCCTAGTTAAAAGCAGTAAGTTTGTGTTCATGAGTAAAGAGTTACGACTCTGAACTCTATGAGTACAGTGATGGGGAATGGATATCAACCTCTAAGCAATTCTTATATTAGAACTGTTCCAGCCAATGTGTTCATTTGCGCTGTGTTTCTTTGTTTCTTCCATATTTCGGTAATATTCTTCTTATTCCATGAATGTTTGTCTGCTTGGCTACTAATTCAGGTGCTGTTGTGTCGTTTTTCTGGTGTCATCTTACTACATTCCAGCTCGGAATTATATGTACCTATGTTATATTTTCACTGTCTTGTGTCGTTCTGTTATTTTTTCTCTGGCTTGATTTCTTCTTGAATTTTTTTGTGGGTTGCATGTTTGCCGAAAACTGCTAACGCAGACTCGTTCAATTATATTTCATTTATTTATGTTTTTAAATCTAGGTTATTTTTAATCTAAGTTGCTTTATTTTACCTAGTATGTTTTCTGAGACTAAAACGAAGTGTTTGCAATGGCGTATGTCCATAATATTGTTCAAACAATCATTTCCCATGTCGCCGGAACGAAGTGAGGACTATATTTATAAATGTCGCAAAAATATGATTATTTAAAAAAAATTAATATTTAATTTATTTTAATGTTTTATTAAAAAATATACAACTATTCTAGATGCTTTAAAATTAATGTTATTGTTCTTTTAATATTTTTTGTAATAAATTCTATACATTTTTTTAATTTTACAGAATCTCCATGTGCTATTATTTAACTATGCCTCTCTTACTCATTTTTGTTTCAGTTAACCTTACTCCCTACTGACTTCTTTACATATTTGTTGTTTTCGTTAACTTAGTATTCAATAAAGAGCACTTACCGAACTGTACTGGTCTGCAACTGTGTTCTGATTCCAGGGCGTCCTTCTCGCACTAGAGGATAAAGCTGTAAGCCAGGCGAGTATTTGTGGTACCTTTCGAGATTTCTATGTAATGTTGGTATACCGGCTTGCCCTACGGTAGGATGGTTTACGGAGGTGAAGTTGTACTTTAACGTGCCTCGCGTGATAAACTGGCGGAGGCCGATGTTAGTACTACCCTTCGGTAGGTGCTTATTGGAGCCGCAGTGGTGTAGTGGTTAGACTACCCGCCTCTCACTTAGGTGAACCAGGTTCGATTCATGGATTTTCACTTGTGGGAATCGTGCCGGACGATGCCGCTGGTCTCAGAGTTTTCTCGGGGACCTGTTGCCCCCCCCCCCCNCCCCCCACTCTAGCAATTTTGCCGCTGCTCCATACACACCTCGCTTCACCCTCGTCGGCTCTCGAGATCTCGATGTTAAGAGCAGCCCAAATCTTTTTCACTCCACTCCTGATGTTGTCTAAATCGACCTACTGGCGCTCTATGAAGTTCCAGATGATGGAGGAGTTTGTTCGGGACAAATAGACTTGACGAGGAGCAATGTTACGCTCGGCGCCATGTTGCCTGTGTTAAGCTCAACCATTCTTGGCATGGTGGAGGGTGACATGTCCCTCCCCAAGGTGGACCCGGTCACTGCTACGTCACCGGCGAACGAGGGAATGATTGACTCCCAACTTGTCTGGCATCACCGAACCCTCCCTCCCCATCCCTCTTATCTGCTGGGAAGGTCAGCAGCTGCAGACTATTGCACTAACTTTCTGGTTATCTCCTCCCTTGACGCAACCTGACGTGTGGACAAGATTCTGTGTGAAGGCGCACCGGCACCATGAATGCCGCCGCAGCCGGTGGGTCAGGAGTCTGTAATAGCCATCTGGCGAAATGCGGCTGCGAATGGTAAACGGGCCGTGGAGAGGCGTTGCAGAAGAGAGCACGGGTGTGAGAGACTGCGGAGGACGAGGGTGTGTGTGCGGCGGCGACGAACTAGAGTGCGGGTTCTGCGAATGGTGAGGCATCCAACGAGGGGAGAGCCACTACGTGTGGGAGCGCTCGGGACGCTGCAAAACATTCCGGACAAGAAACACTGGTCATATTAGAGACCGGAATAAGGTGGTACTGAATGTACGAGTGCTACAGACTTCATTGTAAATACTGGAACTGTTATAAATTAAATACATTATTTTTAATAATAATCCAATATGTTTTAATGAACTCTTTTATACGCTGATTTGACTATTTGATTATATTAATTTCTGTTAGGCGACTGAAAATTACGAAAATATTAGCTGTAAATAGTAAGTTTTGGTCATTTATATAAATATCTTAAATTCTGAAAATTCTTCTGTGAATTGTTTATAAAGAAATTATTATTAACGCTGTTATTTAACTAAGTTATCCGTCCATTAAAGAACCTGGCTACACCCAGAGGCTTTGAAAAACTGTAAAAGTATACTGTACGAAACTCAGATGAATACTTATACGAACATGGTGAGGATTGGTGTCTTTCTAATCAAATTATAAAAGTCGGGTAGGTGAGCCACTTTGATGTATTTTAATTTTGTAGAACTTATTATAACCCTTTCAGTATATGCCGGTGGGCTTATCTATCGGTGGTTTTCAACTTATATTAAACATAAAGTGGACTGAAACGTACACTAGTTCACGCTATCTGAGTAACCTGCGGGAAGGACCAGACAGCAAAAGACTGAGATACACGCAATCAGCGCAGGAGCTTCCAGCTAACACAACAGTTGATCACAGTTGACCAGGCACAAGTTCCGATGCGGGTATAGTTGTGTGGATTTAGTACCCTCCCATATCGTCACTGAGACTCTCGCACTTAAACTTACATACGAGTATGCATACAACCATTACGACCATACTTTTGTTATTTTAACGTGGCGCTCTTGGCCATTTCGGCCATTCCGCGCCCCGGCCGCCCAGTCGGCGGGGAAGAAGGATCACGCCTTCTCAACGCAGGTGTCCAAGCCATTCACCTGCGGCAACCAAGACCGAAGCCCCGTCTTGATACACAAGCTCCACCAAGAGCACATTACCACAAGGCCTGAGACCCTCGTACTCAGATTACCAAGCGTGTGATATGGTCGGAGCACTATCCGGGCCCCTAACGTCTTGCCAGGACGCTACCAGAGCAGGTGCACTTAAACTTACAGCAGGAATGTCACACGAATATAAATTCTGGCGGAAATTCAAGTTCACGCACACACTCGCCGTAATTTAGCCCTCCAAACAACTATATCACTGAACTCGGCTGCTTAACAGTTAATTTAAAAAAAGTATCGGCAACATCCTCACTAAAATTTACATTGCGTTTGATTACTACGTTGTGCCTTTACTACGAAGATATAGTTGAAATATGCTGTTTGTAAACAAAACAAAATTTTATTCTGATGGCATCTAGTAGCAATACAACTCTGTATACATAGTTGAGAGCTTGGAACTATCATAGANACAAAATTTTATTCTGATGGCATCTAGTAGCAATACAACTCTGTATACATAGTTGAGAGCTTGGAACTATCATAGATTTTTTGCTACTTTTCTAACAATTTTATTTGTGACTGATTTCGAGTCATCACAGTAGCCAGTTGCCAGGAACACTCCTGTATAGGTTGCTCAAGGTAAACTGAACACTTTTGTGAAGCCCTGCTTAAGATTGACTAGCATGAAAGTTGTGTTTTATTACACCATATGTAACATTAACATTGTCATGAGCCTGGTCACTTTATTCGTGCGTAGGTCAAGTGAAACTGTATAATAATTAGAAAAGTTAAAAGGTATATAGTACAATTTGCTCAATCTTGAACTTATATGCCTTAATAAACAGACGGCAAAATACATCGGTTCAGTATTCACAAATATTTACCTAACACTTTAAATTCACATCTAGATCAGGAACTACTTTCCATCCGTCCTTACCAACCTAACTGGGCGCGTGCCACTTAGTGTGTTCGTTAAAATATATGCAGGTAGCGGCAGTGACATTTTCCAAAGGTTGATTTCAAAAGTGCTTAGTTAACCATGGAAAGTCTATATCAGCCTGGAAAATTACTGTGGATGGATATGCGATCGAAATTAGCGATGAGGGAGTGTCCCGAGGAAACTCACCGGTCGCTGACAACGTCTACCACGTTTCCTACGAGCTGGTGTGGGCGGGCGATATATCAGGGATATGGTGCATTCACGGGCACTTTCTACTTTTCTGAAGTCCTGCTAAGGTTCTACTTCAGGAATATTTCTCCACCTCATGCAAGCAAATCTTGACCAAATCTAGAAATTTACACTGAAGGGGCAAAGAGCCGCGTCCATGTGTACTACTTGTTTTTTATAATTTATAGACAAAATTTAAGTAAAAGTTCAATTTAACCAAAAATAAAGTATTTTTATGTTAACACAAGTACAGAACGCTTGTGATACATGAAACATTTACGAAACAACCAAACACGTTATACGTGAGGTTTTTTTTCAGAGGTTTTATTAAGGTGAAAAAACCACGAATATACTATAGTCGTAGTGTGGGAGTCACCCAGTTGATGTGGATCATATGAATGGAAGCGGGCATACAGAGGGAACAGCGGCAAATGAAGCACTGTCACGGAAAGTTATGGTCGCCGGAGCGAAGGCTGGCAGTGCTGTCGTGTGTGTGTGTGGNGGGGGGGGGGTAGAGGCAACAGCAGCACCGTATATTCCCCAGTGGTGTTTGCAGCGGCGCTCGGGTTACAGTAGTCATCACGCACACATGACCCGCGCGTTATCTACACCGCTTCATCGCGTCACGGCCGGGTTTACCCTGTCAACTGGGACCGTGTGAATAACTGCGTGCCTCCCCACCGTCGACGGCCCGTCTGCGCCGCTGGCTCCAGCCACACTGTTTCACTTTCGCACCAACTTCACGCTGGTGCACTTCTCACACATTTCTGATCCCGTCGTTATGACAATCTTTCATTAAGGTTCCGGCCCACCTGGAGCTTTTTTTTCCGCGTTAGCTACCGAGAGGCGCGGGAGCGATAAGGACGACAATGCCTCGCGCATCAAGTGCGCCATCGCCGCTAAGCGCAATGCTCTGAACTGGCGTACAGTTAAGTTTTCTCGTCACACTGCGTGTACCTATGGGACTTTCAGCGGTGACCCCATTCTTTTATTGGTGGAAAGTCTGCAGGAAGGTTGAATGCAGGGCCATTGAGTAGTTTTGTATTATCTGACGCGTTTATTTTGAGATACAGAGCTTTGAAAAAGCCGTTTTTAGCCATCTTGGAGTACCCAAAATTGGTGTTTCTAATGTGCGTGACGTTTTGATAGCACTCAACAGCCCTCGTCTGAAGTGTGTTTTTGTTTCTTTCGCAGATCAGCACATTGGACGCACGTTAAATAGTTTCTCAGAAAAACGTGAATTGCTAACACGCTGTAACGCAGTTCAAGCGCCAGGTAGGCGGGAGACTTAAAGCAACGTCGCGGCACAGAGTAGCTAAGAATGCAGAGGTTTAACAGCAGCTCCTTCCGCGAATTCCAGCCGCACACGCCAGCAAAATGGCGTCACTAGCTTGAAATATGTCGGAACGCTGTTCGCCAATCAGCGCCTGGTAATTTACTTGCCAGTTTTTTGTCCAGCCAGTAGGGAACCTTCCGAATCACGAGGTAGCCAATCAGACACAAGACCCATTCCTAAAGCCTCGCCCAGCCAATCACCGACCGCATCAAGGGAATCGCCACGCCATTTCGTCTCTGTGTACTTGCGGTTGCGTTCTCAGAGTTCCTTCGATTACAATGAACTGCAGTCACCTGAGGTACAGACATGTTTTCACTTAGTTATTTTTACACTTTTATTAGCAGCACTGATGTTTTACATTTAAAACGTTGATGAATGTGAATTGTACTTAAATAATAAAATATCTCACTCTATCCGGACTGTAGCTCACTAAAGAAGTTGCTCAGAGATAAACCAGTAGACGCGCATTCGAGAGGATACGAGTAAGTGAAGTGAGTGAAGAGATTTGGGCGGCTCTTAACAGCGAGGTCTTGAGAGCCGATAAGGGTGATTGAGGTGAGTATGGAGCAGCGCCAGAATGAAAGAGTGGGAGGAACGGGAGATCCCCGAGAAAACCCGCCGACCAGCGGCATCGTACGACACGATTCCCACATGCTGAAATCCGGGAGTGACTCGGCCGGGCAGTGAACCCGGTTCGCTTTGGTGGGAGGCAAGCACGCTAACTAGAGGATACGAGTTTCACTCATATGTTAATACTACTTTCGACAGTAAACTAAGTAAAATTTAGAGTTAGTATACTTAAGGAAGATATTACGTTCTTCGTCTACAAAAGTTGTATTTATATCTTTCAACTCACGGATTGAGTGCAAATTAAACTGTTAAGTCACTGACTGTTAGAAAATACATTTTTTTTAAACATGTAGGATGTTTATAATTATACACCACTAGTAAAATTGCGACTTTTTAAAATATAAAGCCCTTAAAGGGGAGCAATCCAGTCCGTTTAGGATATTTTCAGAAATTTTCGTAATCAAACTGAGTGAAAAAAATTAAAGCGTGAAATGGCATAGAGGACTATTTAATAGAATTTTATAAGTTCGTGCTGTTTGAGTAATATCCATAATTTCCCATGAGCAGCAGAAATTATTTAATAATGAGAAAACCTTTGATTATGGTTACTGATATGAAACGAATCACGTGATAAAAATAGTTGGAATTCGAAATAACTATGAAGATATTCCATGTGCCTTGACAAGTTTTGTTTTCAAATATTGTATCTTAAAATTAACTTACGGAGGAATATGCGTAAATCCAAGATGGCGCGTTACCTAGCACTTAAAAACACGTAGCTATAGTTCAGTTACCCACAAGCCACAAGTATAAAACAATTACTACTTAACTATTGGGGGAGAAATAACTCCATTCTTAAGTAACTAGGAGTGACGGAACATATCCAATTCATTCCCATATACCGAATGCCACGACATTGTGTAAGTGCTATATCCGTCAAGCATGATGTGCGATGATTTGTAAGTGACGAGCAGAGGCGAAGAGTTTTGGGTATTCGCCATGAATACTCACGCCTGTATGTGTTAAATGTTCAAAACGTGGCATAAGTATATGATTGGGATTTTTGTGAGGTCTCTTTACTACAGTACTCTTGGATATGAATCCGGGCTGTAAACAAGTTATACTGCAAGTGTTCGTGTTGTATTACACGAATTGACGGCAGCTGTGTTTATAATAATCCCCATTGTTGGATAAATATTTCAAGTGGTCGATAATGGCTTAGAGGATTTATGCCATGTGTTGTCTGTGTCCATAATGAGCACCTAGGCTAAGTTTAAAAACGGATAATGATTTGTTGAAAAACAATCTATCAGTTTATATCGAGTATCTCTTCAACGCATTCAACAGTTTGAAAATGATAGACAAGTGTGCTGTAAAGTAGCTCTTACTAAAGGTTGTTGCTATGGCTTTGGTAACTGAAAAATATGACCATATAACAGAGTTGCTCGGTCTAAATTTCTGCCCAAATATGGTTTGTAAAATGCATGTACTCGTAGTTCTGATCGTAACTTGCCACACCATTAAGCATGTGCACGAAATGGTTCCAAATTTTTGCATGGTCAGAAGTGGAGAGATTTGGGTAGCTCTTGAGAGCTGATGAGAGTGAAGTGAGTATGGAGAAGCACCGGAATGTAAAGGAGGGGGAAACCGGAGACCCCAGAGAAAACCCGCCGACCAGCGGCATCGTCAGGCACGATTCCCACATGCGAAAATCTAAGAGCGACTGCACCGGGATTCGAACGCGGTTCATCTAGGTGGGAGGCGAGAAGTCTAACCCCTACACCGCCACGGCTCCAAGCATGGTAGGATGAAATATAAATATAACATATAAGGGAGGAGATACAAATGATCAATACTTACTGTATACGCGGAGAGTGATAAAAAATAACAAAGAGCAGAGTTCAGGAAATTTGGTTACATAAAGGAAAGAGAATGACAACAGATAATGGTAAACTGTAAATGACATGGTGTTACAGTAAAGCGTGAATGACTGGAACTAAAACGCTCTGAAGAATGTGTGATCTGTGAGGCTTCCAAAGCCAGACCGGCTATATGCTCAAGGAGATCGCAATGTATTACAACGAAGATGGCAAATGTGCACTTGCTCCCAAGGAAAGAAATGCCGTTTCTCTCAAAGCACTACCCAGTCAAATTCTCAAAACAGGTTGGGTGATGAACACATCTAATTCATCACACAAAACATACACTGGGATGATAAAATTCGCATGACTTTACCGCCCTTGTCTGCATGCTCTTGTATCGCAGGTTATATCCGCTTCACTGTAGTTTTTCGTCCCGACGTAACGGAAGACACTACGGCCTCCAGTTTCGGGGTGACAAATCAGCAGTGGTAATAGTTAACATGTACGGCACTGTAAGGCTCCATGCCTTAAAAGCCATCAAAACAACTGGTCCAACAGATTTCGTGGATAGCGGAACAGTCAATAGCAATCGTTTTTGAAAACACTTTGCTGCGATTGCACGCACACACAAACATATAAATTGTAAATTAAATATGTTAATTGAGCACTTTTGAAAACAATCTTTGTAAAATGTCCCTACCGGAATATATTTTAACGGGTACACCGAATGGCATGCGCCCAGTAAAGTTGGTAACGGTGGAGGGAGAAGTAGTTCAGTGTATTAACGTGGAATTAAACACGTTAAGCAAACATTTGTAAAAACCTTAATAATTTTTTTATTTTACTTTTTGTTTTTTTTTTATGAAAATGGGTGTAATAATTACCAAAACTTTAAAGTATTAACTTTTATAATAATTTCACATTTTCACTTGGCCGACGCTTAAATAAAGTGAGCAGGCCCACGGCCAAGTTAACCTTGCATATAGCGGAGGAATACACAATGTGCATACAAGTAAACGTCAAGCAGGGCTTTCAGAAGTGCTCAGTTTACTGTGAACAGTATACACACACACAAACACCAATACTGCAAAAAATTGTCTGGTAAACGTTTTAAAATCTAATGAAAATTTTTAACCGTAGTATGTAAATAATATCACATGTCAGACTGCAAATATAGGAATATTAAGCATTACTTCTATACAAAGTAAAGAACATTCGTACGCAATTGGTTGAGCAAATGTAGGAACGCTGCAATAGGTGTATAGGAAAAAAACCGTTAACAATTCACGCTTTTCAACTCTATGTGTGTATATGTGTATGTATATATATATATATACATATATCACCCTGAAGACAAGAATATCTTAACTCATAAAATTGAGTTTTTTGCAATATTTGTGTTGGAAGGTGGAAAAAATCAACTGGCATTAGACAGGGAAATATTACTGCAAAGTTATTTACTTCTACTGGACGTATGTCGTATGGTTGGGTGTTGCAAGTCGAAAAAAAAAGGTATTTAACAAGTAAACAGTAATAGTTCATAATTAATCATACATGTATTTTTTAAGTATTGAATGGCGCACTATTATGACCACAGAGTTTTACTACTTCACGGGGCCGTGGTGGCTGAGCGGTTAGACTGTCCGCCTCCCAAACATGAGAACCGGGTCCAATCCCCGGCCGGGTCACCGGATTTTTGCATGTGGTAATCGTGCCGGACGATGCCGCTGGTCAGTGGGTTTTCTCGGGGATCTCCCGTTTCCGCTTCCCCTTCATCCTGGCGCTGCTCCATACTCACTTCAGCACCATCATCGGCTCTCAAGACCTCGCTGTTAAGAGCCACCGAAATCTCTCCACTCGCTCATTTTAATACTTCACATTTCCTTGCTGAGATAGTAGTTTGAAAACTTGTCAAAAAGGCACAGTTCTTTTACACGCATTTTGATTTACGATAGTCTTGCATCCAAGGTTCGATATGTGTATGTGGGTACGTGTAGATGTATATTTATATATGCCTGTACACATGTATACACACACGTGTAGAGTGGCTGTTGAGCAGTGTAGGTAAGAAGGAAGAAGGGCACTTTCTGGGAAATTGAACGGGCAATTGCACTGTGCACTGCCGGATGTAGTGTGTCGCGAATGCCAGCTGTGACGTCACGCTGGAAGGAGGGTTGTCGCCTGCTTCTCCGAAGGATGGAACTATCTAGACAGCAGAGCAGCAGCATCTCCGGATCGATGACTGTAAGTTGGTTTTGGGGGGGGGATCGTGGCCACTTCCAGATAGTCATTTGTTCGTGGCGGGAGCTGTCCGCTGCTACCTTTTGTGATTTGCTGGCAGCCATCGTCTCATTCTCCTGGCGGCGTGAGAGACTCTGCTCAATACGGTTAGGAAAAAGGGGGGGGGGAACTCCTCTTCACTTCCCAGCACTTTGTCTCCTTTTCCTGTTTTCCTGGAAACCCGGATGAGATCAAAGTTTGTTCATGTTGAGCGGGGACTTTTGAAATGAAATGCGAAATGCGGAAAGTAATCATTCTCAGAATACTGCAAATATTTTTAACATAAACACCGAGTGGTTAACTGCCACTGATGGATGGCTGCAAATTAACCTCTTAACCAACATATTAATTTTTCGTTCCAGGTGATGCAAAAGAGGAGAGTTTTGGTCTGGCAAGTACTTACGAATTCCTAGTTATAACTCAGACGCTGGATCCCAAGAAAATAATTTATATTGGCCTATGGCAGTGGCAGCAACGTAAAATAAAATTTCCGTATGCTAGCTGCAGCCGATAGCACTATCCAAGAAAACTACGATGCCTTTACTCGTGTTAGCTGCTAACCTCGTACAACACTGATCATGATTGTACCTTTTCTGCAACACGCCATACGTGAACGAGTATACTCAGGATAATATGTTAGGAGTTAAGAAATGATAACGTATTTAAATTGGTGGCCGGTAGCATTGATTTGTTTTATTTTTATACACGTTAATTAGGAATTAGTGCAAAAATGACGTCATGTATGTTTGTAGTAACTTCACGATGTCTCCTACCAAGGTGAACCGGGCTTGATCCCCTGAGGAATCACCCAGATTTTTGCATTGGGGGAAACGTGGTGGACGTCCTTATCGCCCGGTGGGTTTTCTCGGTCTACTTCCATTCCCTCCGCCCTCGCATTATGCTTCTGCTTTACCTCCAGCTCACTTCCTCCTTCACCGGCGCTCAATACTTCATTGTTAATTGCCACCCCAAAACCTTTCCAATTCTCCAATTCACGGTGTCGCTTGAGAGTAAAGGGTGCAATTCACTTGGTCAATGGTAGTACTGCTTGTTAAACGTGGCTATGGAAGTACATAGAATGAGCTGGAAGTACAAACTAATAGCACTTTCAGAAATTTCCAGTGAAATGTAAAACAACTACATCTGGGACTGTCTGGCTCAAGTCCTCTTCATTGGTACGAAATTCTTAAGTTTGAACTACTTACTCGTGCGAGTTTAATTAATGGCGATGGCTTTACCAAATTTTTCTAGGAACTTAATTGTACTTTCTTTGTTGCCTACGTCGACAGCAAAATTGAACCACGAAGAAACACAGGAAAAAGTTAAGATATTTCTTTCAATCAACGTAACTAAAAAAATTTTTACAACATATATTATCTCTATATTACAAATGAAGTCACAGTATAAATATACCAGTATAAGTAACCCATTTGTCAAACATCAACAGTAGCTGCCATCACAAAAATTAAAATAAAGTTAAAAAAAATCAGAAAACTTAAAAAAATGCATTAATTTTCATGTTTGGCGTAGAACACAAGTTATATACTTAGAAAAACAGGACAAACTTAAACGAAATAACACAGGAAACACAAAAAATCTAATAATAATAACAAAAATAATGAGGAAACAAATATAAAAATGGTTGAGATTTATTTTCATGTTTTCCTATTTCAATTTNTAATAATAACAAAAATAATGAGGAAACAAATATAAAAATGGTTGAGATTTATTTTCATGTTTTCCTATTTCAATTTATCTTCCTTTTTTTTTCTATAGCTACTATTGTGTGGGTTTCAAATTTTTTATTTGATCTTGTCGAATGGGTAACTTATAACCTAGAATTCATGTTTGATATCTGTGTGTGAGTGGATGATTTTATTTGATCACTTCAGGGGTAAACTGGTTTACATACTTTCTCACTTTGCTGTGTATTTTTTCCTATTTGTGGTCTTGCTGACGCTACAACTATGAGNAAACTGGTTTACATACTTTCTCACTTTGCTGTGTATTTTTTCCTATTTGTGGTCTTGCTGACGCTACAACTATGAGTTATACATACACACTCTTGATGTTCTCGATGTTGGACTGGGTACACGTCATTTAACATAAAAGTCATTTACCTAAATTTATTTTTATTTAAGTAACATTTTGGTTAAACGACTTTCGGGTGGTCAAATGACTTTTAGGCCAAGTGATTTTTTTGCTAAGTGACTTTTAAGTCGAGTAAGTTTGGCCACTCACACCTCAGCCGCTCTTTAGACCGGTACAGCAGCGTCTCTCACAACCTCATCATACCTCTTACCTACTGACTTAGCCTCAGATATGGGCACAGTGCACGGGTATAATTCGCTAGACTCGAGATGTATGCTTTTATTTTATTTGGTGTTATATTTGCCCCCGAAAGGCGACAGGGCCTTAGTATGGGAATATTAGACATTCAAGAATGGAGGAGGAATCGGCCAGGGTTTGGGAACCATAACAGCATTTTCCTGGAGTGATTTAGGAAAACCCTGGGAAATATAAATAAGGATGGAGGCACGGGGAATCAAATCCGTGTCTTCCCGAATGCGAGTTCAGTGTTTTACCACTGAGACACCTCGCTCAGTTTATTTTTTTCTTTTTGCTGTGATTGGATNCAGGGTTTGGGAACCATAACAGCATTTTCCTGGAGTGATTTAGGAAAACCCTGGGAAATATAAATAAGGATGGAGGCACGGGGAATCAAATCCGTGTCTTCCCGAATGCGAGTTCAGTGTTTTACCACTGAGACACCTCGCTCAGTTTATTTTTTTCTTTTTGCTGTGATTGGATTGCAGCTACATACCATCCCTAGAGGACGCCATCGTTAGGGCCCCCTTCTACGTGGAGCTTTTACCCGCGTTTGAGACCAAAAGGCGCGGGAGCAATAAGGGCGAAACTGCCACGCGCATCAAGTGCGCCATCGCTGTTCCCTGAACGCGTAAAAAACAATCTCGGGCCCATGTACTCTTAACAGCAGACATTATGCTCGCCTGGTTGGTGGCACTTGAACTGCGTTGCAGTGTGTTTGAAACACACGTTCCACAAAACTTGTAACGGAGTTACCTTTCTCCCGTCGCGGCGTACCTTGCACGTAGTGGACGGCTGCGAAGAAGGAAGGTGAGCCGATCTTCTTGGGTGTCTCGGGCGGCGTTTGACGGGTGTCGACGCGCCTGCCATCGTGGGTCGCGGCCTGCGTGAAACTCAACGCGGCAACCCCTCCCTCCCTTCCCCCGCGGCATCTTTGTGCCGAGCACGTGACCTGGTGGTCGTGGTGTCGTCGGCGCGCATTACGTCATCGGCAAACTTTGAAGTGATTGGATGGTGCCACCCCTGGAAGTGAGTTTCGAGAGCGTTCCTCCAC
>NQII01008608.1:352-66199 GCA_002778355.1 Clitarchus hookeri | reverse complement strand
AACGTATTAAAAAGACAAATCTCTGAACTTGTAAGTACTCAGTTATGATCGTATAGTGTACTAAAGCAAGATTGAAAAAGAAAATAGACAATACTAAGCAAATTTATTAAGGATGCTATAAAATATACCCTTGATGGACTCACTTTTCAAATCTTTTATTCTGTATGTTATGGGGTGCGTGTACAATACTTCACATACCTTAAATACTTCAGTGGACCAGTTTGGTGTATACCCCTTTTCAAACAGGCCTTTACTTTTACGTATACGGACTTTATATCCTATAGCAAATTGTGCTTTTGCCAATTTTCTTTCTCCACCATACATGTTGATTAGAATAGACCTTTCATTCTTAGCGCTTACATTGGCAGGTTTCATCGTGATTGTGCTGTGAACAGTGTTGTTGTATTCACTTATTAATTTAGGCAATATATCCACCCATTTATAGCTTCCCTGCACAGTAAATATCTTCCACATTTTCTCCTTCAATGTTCTATTAAATCTTTCTACGACACTGGCTTTCTTTCCGCTGTATGTTGAATAGTGTGTTATGTTGTTATTGACCATTAACGTCTTAAATGATTTATTGTAAAATTCTTTCCCTTCGTCTGTTTGTAAATGCATAGGACTGCGGCCATTCAAAATAGTTTTAAATGCTAAAGTAACATTTTCACCTGTTTTATCTTTAACAGGTATTGTCCATGCATACTTGGAAAAAACATCAATCACAGTCAGCATATACTTAAACCCCTTGTTAAGACGGTGTATACCTTTTAATGATCCAGAGTCCATCTCAACCAAGTCAGCCTGCCAGAGATCGTCGATGCCGAAAGATAGAACAGCCCTCCTGGGGAAATTTTTTCGCATTGATTTATGAATTTCATTTGCAATATCGTCTTTAATACTCCGACCAGGNTTGCAATATCGTCTTTTATACTCCGACCAGTGAACATTGACTTATTGGTACCACAACATCTACAAACACATTTAATTCTTGCATTATTTGTAAGTTCATATGAAACCTTATCACTTGTTGTATGCTTCCTACACTTGAGACAGTACACATTTAAGTTATCAATATTCATTTTATATATACATATAATAAATGATTACCGAAGAAAAAGCTAAAATGAATATTGAGAGAAGAAAATAACTAATTGAAAAGTTTAAGGCCTTCCGGAAACTACATAAAGACGAGTATGATAAAAATAAAATACAGGAACAACCTTTCATAGATGCAATAAAGGACTTCGGACAAAAAGTTAAGCACGTAACGAACGAGAATAAGAACCTAATCAAGGAACTTGTTCCATTTGCTGTAAAGAATTTGGACTACCCACGAACGCCTACTGAAACTTCATTTCAGAGGAATCTGTTTGGTAAAGCAGACACAGATGACGAAGGCGTTGAACGCTATGACGATGGAATTGAGGCGTTGGAGCAATTGAAAAACGACATTGTACTGTTAACTAACTATAGAACAACATTNTTGTACCGTTAACTAACTATAGAACAACATTTATTGGAGAGAAAGTGACTGAATTCTTAAATAACTGCGATGATCATGTTTTTGGACTAAGGCCTGATGGAAGCAAAATGTATATTGGCGATAGCGAAGTAATATTCAACAATGACCGACTTACTGTAAAAGATCGAACATACATTGGAACTGATGGTTTGCTGAAACTGCTAACTCGTAAGGATGTATCAGAAAGTGACTACACTGCAACTGACTATGAAAACTATAGTCATATCCTAACAGATACAAATGCAGTTTTTCAAAAGAATGACCCCAACTCGGGAACACCAAAATCAAGCAAGGGCGATAAATGGAAAACTATCGTTAGACCAGTGTACGATATGATAAAGAAAAACCGCAACTCTCCTCGTACAGGAACAGGTATAAAGACATATATAGGCAACCGCAAAAAATATATATGGATGGATGATGTTAGGAAGTTCATTGATAGGCTTCTCGTTATTTATGGCGAAGAGAACGCTGGAAATGATAACTATTACAATGAGAAGGTCGGAATAATGGATATGCTCAACAGCAAGTTTAGTGACTTTGTTGTGAATAATCCAAAAGGTATACCATACCTGATACGAATGTTGAACACAATACCCCCTTCTTTCTGGGAGTCTGAGCATCATGGAAAGGGATTATTCAATGATATAATAAATTGGCTACCTTTTGAGTTGCATGCACCAGGTTATAAATTTCTAGGGCAAGGTACCAGAATAAAAGAGAGACTTGAGAGAGGTGATAAACCTGTTAATCCATTAGATGAAGCTGCAATGGAGCATGATATAGCTTATCATCACCATAAAGATCTAGCTGAAAGACATGTAGCTGATAAGGAACTAGAAAAAAAGGCATTCAAAAGATTGTTAAGTCCAGATGCTGATCTCAATGAGAGATTGTGGGCTGGTGTTACTGGATCTGCGATGCATATTAAACGTAACCTGGGCTGGGGAATTAAAATTAAATAAAAAAAATATTAGGTATAATAAATGAAAGTAAAAAACATCGCATTTCAAGTTTCTAGCGAGGAGCTGGAGGGTTTGAATATTGATTCTTTCCTGACGAAAGACCAACTGGAACGCAAAAACAAGAAATTGAAGGAAGGCAAAAGTATGACTATCACAATCTCAACTCCACAACTTAAGAAAATGTCTAAGGAAATGAAGACTGGAAATGGCTTGACATATCACAAGGGTGGATTTTTACCTTTGATTTTTGCAGCATTGGGAGCTCTAGGGGCATTGGCAGGAGGTGCTTCATCTATCGCTACATCAGTAATTAATGCTAAGAAGAGAGACCAGGAATTGGAAGAACAAAATAGACATAATTTAGCCATGGAAAAACAAGGTAAGGGGGTGAAGAATGCCAAAAAAAAAAAAAAAGAAGTAACTCCACTCAGTAACTTTGATATTCATATAATGGTTAAAAAGTTAAACATTAAAAATTTTCCAGGTGTATTTATGATTGATAATCTACCTAACACGCCACTCGACAAGGAATGTGGGATTGTTAACCTAGATGTTTAAAAAAACTCTGGAACACACTGGGTATGCTACTGGAAAGAATCCAATAAATATATTTTTTCGACTCATTTGGTGGAGATCCACCCCGGGAATTGATTGCGTATCTCGGTGGTAATATTATTTATAACGATAGCAGAATTCAAAATTTCCACCAAGTAATTTGTGGCCATTTGTGTGTCATTGTGCTAAATCACTTTTCACATAATTTTAAATTTCCAAAAATTATTTTACTATTAATAAATGATAGATATATGTGGAAATGCATTAATGACCTCTTGGATAGAAGATCAAATTAAAGAACACTGGGATAATGATACAAATACTGAGAAGATCGATCCTAATGATTTTGTTTCCCACCCACAGTTCCGTGACTTTATAACCACACTGACAAGAAATAAAAGGTCCTTGGATAAAGCCTTTCTTATCTACTTGGAAGAAGATAATAATATAGATTTTTATAACAAAAGCTTATAAACTTGGGAAATCCTATTGCTCCTAATGATGCGGTCAATTTAGAGTAATATCAGTCTAACATAATTGGAATTATTCGTTTAGTCGGGAAATACAGTTCAAAGGGCAAATTATTTTACCTGGGTAATAATCAAACACAATACCTTTTTATGAGAAGTGGAAGAGTAATTGAGATAATATTAAAACCAGAGAATTATAAAGAAATTATCAAATTATACCATAATTTAAAAAGCTTCGCCATACATAAGCCTTTCTATGTTGCTCCTGATGATAAGATATTTTTTAAAATTCCAAAAGCTTTCAGTGTACCTGAAGGCACAGTTGTGTTTTTTGAAATAGTTATGGTATGTAAATACATTAAAAAAAATAGCAGAGTCTGTGTGTTTTTAATGGAAATTTTTCCATTAAAAGCAAAGAAAAGTGCGGTAATAATCTAAGGACTTAAAAAGTCTTTAATTTTATTACGAAACTTACCATTATTCAACTTACGAGTTGTGTTTATTGTAACAAAACCATATTACTTATCCCAACATTTTTAACAAGTCTACCTAAATTTCTCAAATGGGATATCGCCACAAACGAAAATGCTATGAATATGTTTAAGATTTGTATCATATTGTCTAAATATGCAAAGCTAATTGGCATTGTCTCTTATAAGCTGTTTAGGCACTTTTGAGTATGTCTGAGCTAAATAGAAACAATTAATATCTGTGTATCTACCACGAGTGAAGAAATCTCTTGCTTTGTCCTGATTTTCAATTATGACATCATCAAAAACAACAACAGAATAATTACAATGTTCATCCACTGTAACCATTTCTTCATTTGTAGGGAAAAAGTATGCTATCAGTTCAGATATTAATTTTGCTGCTGCCTCTGTATCTTCCTTTAAAGCAAAATATTTAGGTTGATTCAGACTTTTTGAACATACATATAAAGTACCAAAGTCCAACCATTCTGGGGAATATATAAAATTATCTATCATAAGAGTTGTTTTTCCGCAGTTACTTGAGCCCACTATCAAACATCTAATATTATTAGGCATTAATTCTCCATGTCGTTTTGTCAGTACAGTTTTGTCTGGTATTCTTATTTTAATATCCCAGTCTACCTGTTTCATGTTTCTTGGATTATTCATTTATTTAATATATTTTTTTGTTGTAATAAATGAGTAAAGTATTCAAGCTAACATATAACATATCAGTGTTAAATAAAAGATTGCATTATCGTTTAGATATAGAGGAGCACTTAGTGGCTTTAGTTCAGTTCTATACTGCATACCTAATGCCTAACATTACCCCTGTTGAAAATAGGCTCTATTTTAAAAACAAGGTTGGTATGGAAACATCAGTTGAAATTCCAGTTAGCTAATATAGTTTAAAAGATCTTGTAAAAACTATAAAGACAATTCCCCCATTTGAAATAGTTCCAATGGGTGGGGGAGAAAATATTAGTATATCCCTCGAGCTGGACAAGACAACAAACAGGATGAAAGTAAAATGTGTGTATGATTTACAGTTTGGAAAATGGGGTTCTATAGGAGAACTTTTGGGTTTCACAGAAAATAAAATCCAAAAATCAAACGAGTTCCATTTTGGAAATAAAATTTCAAAATGTATTCCCTTTGAAACAATAAATATACACTGTAATATAGCTAATTGCATGATATTAAGACAAGATTAATATAACCACAGAGAAACTAGCATAATTGCTACATTTAAACCAAGGACGACATTTGGATTTGGTGATATGATCTATTACGAAACTGCTTCTCCATTATTTTTTCCAGTGCAAACAATTCAATCAAAGGAAATAATAGTTGAAATTAAGGATGGCAAAAGTAAGTTAATAAATTTTGCTTCATCAGAAAGAACTCTGGTCTTGGAGATGAGACCGTAGATACTTATATTTATATTAAAGGAAAACGTATTTTAGGTCGGAAGTACTCATATAACTTTAATGGGTTAAAAATAACCATTAAAGTTTCATATAAAAAAAATTTTGTTGATAACTGCTTTCGAATTGCATTATCTGTATCTGACTTCTATACACACTGCTCGTTCTGTCGGTGTAGACACGGGTTTTCCTCATAAGAGGTCGCTCCGACTATTGCTATCTGTGAACCCGGATGTGGTCGATGTATCTGCTCTGTGGACGTGGAGGGACTCACTATCTCCGACTGCTGCGATCTGTGATGTAATATGTGAACCAGGATGAAGTCGAGGTCAGTGTATACAAGCTCTGGACGTGATTCATTCGGTGGGACTCGCAATGTAAGTTGTATGAAAAACCTGGCCTAGCGTCTTGCCAGATAGCACAGTGGTTAGACGTCAGACTCTTAACGAAAGGTTCGTGGGTTCAAATCCCGGGCTGAGCAGATAAATTTTCAGTGTGGATTTGAAGGCGCCCGCATCCGCACTCTATGTTTATCAACAGAGTCATTCCAAATTTGAGCTAATAAAATAAATGCTTCTGCACTTAGTAGACCTAGGAGTAGCAGATGCAACTATATGTTACCCCTTAAAATCCCAGCATAAATACTCTCTACAGTAGTCAGTATTGTATCAGATGTATAGCTGGGTAATCTCAGATGGTGACAGGTGCCACACCATCTGAGAGGGGGTACTAGAAAAAAAAAAAGAAGGCCGACCGAGCGAGCGGTGAGGTGTTGGAGTTCTCTGAAAAATGGAGTTTTATTGGCGTCAAACTTAGGCTGTAATAATAATAAATAAAAGGTCCTTGGCGAGTCATTAAGTTGACCTTTTACAATATTTTCTTCTAAGATAATAAAGATGGATTATATTTCTATAGACAGTGCAATGAAAGATTTAGAAAAAGGTGTATATCTAAACATTTAATGGTTTAACAATCATTAAAACCTTATAGAGAGATGAATGCAAATGAAAATAAACTGATGTCTAATATACGAATACATGCATTTACTCTTTTACAAACAGAATAGAATGCCTTTGTGTGTCACCATATTTTTTCAATCCTTTATACACAAGACTTGTGCCTCCTCGATTGACATCGCTTATCAGTTTTGTACTGAAAATGTATACATATCTGTCTGGTAGGGTCACCTTAAAATTTCCTGAAGTAACTACCACTTTTGGACCGTACTTGGTTTCATTTATTTCAGCGTGGTTTATCGGGTAGGACTGCCCTATTGTGAGGTCGGAAAGTTTCATAAAATGGCGGGTGCTGTTTAATGCATTTAGTAACTGATCCATGTCATGTTTTGTTTATTACACATTTTCATTTCTTTAAATGAAAAATATTCTCGCTGATAATTATTTTTGCGCAGCTCTGATCGGCATTTCCATCAAAATCATTTAGTGACGAAATCATTTTTATTTAGTGACGAAATAATTTTTCATTTAGTGACGAAATCAAATTTCATTTAGCGACGCAGTCAATTTCAAAAAGTAATTTACAGCCCCAGGGGAATACCTTCCGATTTAAGTGACTTTTTCCCCGCGCTGGGTTCGGCATTTCCCTACTACTCGTGTGTTTCCGCCCTTGAGCGGATTGAATTCCTGGTGTTATCGTTGAAAGAGTGTTCTGGTCATCACCGTAGCCTATCTCAGCGAGGCTATAGGCGCGTAGAGAACCTTCTAGATCGGGACAGCGAGACTACTTAGGCCACGACGCGCCTTTGAGTCGACCGCCTGGAGACTGGAGGATTGTACGGCCTTGAGAGCCAAAGAGAAGCGACGAGCCAGCGGAGAGACGAGTGGTCTTCGACGGCAGTGGCAAGCGAGACTGAAGTCTGCTGACTTCGAGCATCGGCAGAGTGGAGATTGGGATTGACGGGCGGGACTATTGAATTAGATGCACGAGAGACAAACATTTGAAATTATGGCAATAGGCAGAATGTAGATGTGTAAATAATGAGCGTGAATTAACAGTTTACCAATTTAGAGACAGCGATAAGGACTAATTAATATTCACAGAGAATAGCAGGGGTAATAGTGGCGATAGATACTTTAATGATGTAAATAATAGCTGTATAAAAATTAATAAATTAAATAACCGAAATTTATTTTATTTTATTTTAATAAAACCTCCATCTCTCGCGAGGTGATATATGACCCTCTGGTCTCGTGTAACAATATTGACAATCTTTGCTAGGTGCCCTCTGGTTTAAATAGAACGCAACCTACTAAACTGTGTTATATACGTTAAGTTAATATTTTGGAATCCTTACATTCTACAAAATGTTTTCTACACAGTAAAAAATTTGTTGTAAACGAAGCTGAAATATATTTGTAATTGAACAAAATTGTGTAAATTTACAAAAAGTCATAGTAAACCTGTCGTAGTTGTACACTTACAAGAGCAACAACTGTACTGCTATATAAAAATTCTCGCATAAACACTGATATTTAGTAAACAGTTGATACTCTCTCAGGAGTTCAAGTAAGATGTGTGATAATTGGTGATGAGTCATCACTTTCGATATTACACTATCGTGAATGCCATATCTTACCTGGGACGACAGGGCAAAGTGTTTATTGATGTAGTTTGAAAATAATATGTCCCTTCGATCTTCCAAGAAATGTTCAGAATTATTTTTAAATACCAATTTTTTATTCTTGCACACACATCTTAAGGTAAAAAGTGTGTTGCGAAATACGAGTACTTTCCAGTGACTGTCTTTGAACAAAATATGTGTTTAAAAAATAAGGAACAGGATGAAACGATATTGAAAAACACTCCGAAAAATTCAAAAGTTGTCAGCAGCTTTAATTTTTCCCGGTATGGACAAAGTTAATTTTTATTACATGGGACTAACACATTCCTTGTAATTAAGTGTCAAACTAATTATAGTTCCCCCGCAAGCTCTGTTAAATCTTACTGTTGTTTTTTTACAGTAAAATACCACACATTAGCACGAGATTAGTGAAAGCATTAATAAACTACTAAAATAGAACACGACATATGGATTAATTTGTGGCATAGTTGTTACTGTAATTGCTTCTTACGTAGAGGTTTCGAGTTATATTCTTGCCAGCCCCGTGGGAATTTCGAAGTCGTATTTGGGAAGGGATGTGATGTCTGACTGAATCTTACAAAGTGTGTTTTGTGAAATCTTGGCTTGACTACAATTTCTAAAATATAAAACTACTGAGCATTATTGAGTAGAAAAGTTACTTTGTATAAATCCAAACAGTAACTTGTGATTTTGCAGGAAAATATTTTGAGAATTACGACACACATTTTTGTAATCCTACTGGGTATGCGTCGGTAGGTTTCAGTCCTTTTTCTACAAATACTAAAGATAAATCCTGCATTTTTCAAAAAAATTTCTTGCGCAGTTTACAAAGAAAAGATTTATTTTTAGTGTTATCTAAAATTTTTGTGACAACCAGTTTCCAAAAATGTTTTTTTTTTTTGTAAAAGTGCAAAGAAAATTGCAGTGTATACAGTTATCGCTCTTGCGTAAAACACAATATTTAGTACGTTTTAAATTAGATAAAATATTGATCTCGTGTTGATCTTTTTTAATAAATAATCCCCAAAATTTTCCTGGAGAGCATAAATGATAATTACGGAATATTTCTTTCATTACAATTAATTTAATATATAATCCATGTTGAAATTCATTTCCATAAAATTTAGTAACTTTAAAGCACAAAGCAAATTCAATAAATCATTCATACCATATTTTTACTTAAAGAACAAAGGACCGAGGCTAATAAAATCAGGGTCCAAAGAAATTAAATTCTGTCAAGAAGGCGAATTCACTATACCCAGCTGATTCTCTTGAACAACGGTCCGTCGGAGCATACAAGAAATGCAAAGGTGATGAATTTCACAACCAATTTATCTGAAGCTAACAAAGAAAATGGAAGGTAAATTAATTTAGCAGTTTGCACCAGCTAAGAAATGTTCTTGCTTTTGAAAGAGCTCCAGCGTGAGACTGATGACAAAACATCTGAGACGAGATGTAGCCACGCCAGCTGGCAAAAAGACGCCCAACAACGATAAGAAATTGAAGCGTCTTATTACGTGCGTTGGAAGGTGAGGATAGCTGGCGACACAGACGAGGAAACTACAAATACCTGAAAAGAGCAAGGAAAAGCAGCAGAAAACGAACAAGCGATAATAAAGGCCAAGCCTCCGAGGAAAGAAAATGAGTAGGAAGCTAATGAAAAGGGCCGGGCTGGAAAGAAAGAAGAAATCCCATCCCTACTTTCCGAAATAAAAATAGAGAGGCAGCAACGAATTGAACTCCCCCGAACCTTTAATGTCTGGGCCCGAGTAAATACTATACACCGTGGATCTTTTAGAGGCAATAGATTCTTTGTAGGAGGATAAGGGTCGGCGAGTGTTGTCAACCAAAAAAGAAGAGACTGTAACATTTGGACCTTCGATACTGCTCAGCGTCGAGCATTGTTTGTTGAATAAATGTCGTTCTGGGAAAAACGACTTCGTCTGGAATGCGAAAGGTTTTCGTAGAACCATCAAAAGTTAATGCCACGCAGATAAACTCAAGAAAAAAGAAAAGCCTACTTGTAAAATTCACATAGTTAAGATATTTTTTAATGTCGTCAGTTAATTGCAGACCGAAGGAACAGAAATTTAAATAATGCCTACTATTTTGTCAGGGTTTACATACCACTCATGTAAGAGCATCTTCTGCTTAAAAGCACTGAACACAATCTGTTTGGTTGGGCACTAGCGGGAACCTGCCGGTAAACCAACATGCTCGCTGAACGCGCAGTTGATAGACGCCGCTGTATTAAGGACAGTTTGCAAACACCCGCGACGAAAGAATGCCAATACAACGCTAGCCCTGAGGAAACTTCAACATGGATCAACGGGAACTAAACAGGCTCTCGGCAGTTTCGCCACGAGGCGGAAGGTAAACCAGGACAAGTTTAAAATACAGAATCATTAATAAAAGTACACTGAAGAGCCAAAAAATCTGGTATAGGCGTTCGTATGGAAATAATAGAGGTATGGAACCAATAAGAGTAATGCGACGCGGTCGACAGCTAGATCGGTTACTGCTGCTACAATGGCAGGTTATCAAGATTTAAGTGAGTTTGAATGTGGTGTTATAGTCGGCGCACGAGAGATGGGACATAGCATCTCCGAGGTAGCGATAAAATTTGGATTTTCGCGTACGACCATTTCACGAGTGTACCGTGAATATCGGGAATCTGGTAAAACATTAAATATTCCACATTTCTGTGGCCGGAAAAATGTCATGAACGAACGGGACAAACGACGACTGACGAGAATCATTAAACGTGACAGACGTGCAACCCTTTCTCAAATTGGCGCAGATTTCAATGCCTCCTACATACCTTCAGACGTTAGTCGAGACCATGCCACGTCGTCTTGCGGCACTTCTGCGCGCTTGCGGGGGCCCTACACGATATTATATTGGTATACCAATTTTTTTGGCTCTTCAGTGTACACCATTGTGAAATTGGGCGAGGAGCAGTGGAATGACGAGCATATTGTATCTGTGCATCATCCTGTTTCCGTCCAACCATAAGGGGTCTGGACGTCCACTAGATCACGGGTCGCAGGTGTAGACCAGAGGATTGGCAGACATATCAATTCTGGTTAACATCTATACCATATGACCCAGGTTAGTACCAATACTAAATATCTTAACATATTTGGATTCTATTATTTTAGTGATTTGGTGAAAGTGTGAATGAATTCGTAAACAACGTACCTGATTCCACATCGTCAGTGGTTTATATCACCTTCAACCATACACGAGTATACGCACTTGGAATCCCTACTGAGAATATCTCCCACCGAAAACGACTCCTGCCGAGACTGACCATTCACACCACATCAATTCGGAAATAAGTTAAAAGTGAAATATTGAAGTATGGTAGGGAAAATAAATCATAGATATGAGAAAAAAATTCTACACTAATAGCCATAAAATATATATTTTCTCCTTGTTGTCTTACACTGTACGAGGAAAGTTGTCCAAAAGGTTTTGATACTAACGGATAAAGTGAATCAAATGATAAAGAAACTTTACCTTACTCTTCTGCAAAGCAGTTCTAAAGACTTGGTTGTTTAAAACCATCAGTATGATGGCTACAAGAATAATAAATTCTTTTTCAGGATTAATAATTACGTGCCTGTAATCGTCTACAAAAAACAATATCATGGCTTACCAATAAAAAAAATCTATCTTTCTTCTAACCCACCTTAGTAATAACGAGAAGGCATAGGGAAAAGGATGAAACGGCATTCTATCACACAAATACCTATCAACTATCGTAACCTATGTGAAGCGTAAACCATATGCAACCCTCCACAAAGGAACCGCGCTTGTATACCTGCCTAAAGAATTCCTAATCGCATATGCACATCACGAAGTACAATCTGTCTACAAACACCCACATGCATATCCGCAACAGAACGAAGATATACAAGGATATACCCTTGCCTAGAGTTTTTTCAAGGAAGTAAAACGAGAACAAACAGAACACATTCTAGAAGCTGGTGTAAGACATATCGGGACAGTGCTGCAGAAAAATAAAAAACCAGGCACCTCCAACACCGATAGATGTAAAACTGTAAGGAAGAATGGTTGTCTCATGAAAAATATCGCGGGATTGACAGCGATAGGGTTAGTTAGGTCTCGTATGACAATCCATCAACAATGTTCTTTTCCAGATACATAGCAGCAAACATCAACTGAGACACTCGAGATGGTCAACATAAACCTCTTGTTATATAGAGTCAATACGATATAAACATGTATTATGATTATGTTAGAAGGTTTTCATTCCTTTGACGGGTGGGGCGGAAGGCAGATCCTTACTTTATTCATCTACTGTGGAAGCAGTTATAAAATGAATGAGGAAACTGTGGGAAAGGATCGTTAAAATTGAGTACAAAATAGGCGTGGTCGTTGAAGATCAAAATTATTGCCCTTTTAACTCCTTGATGACACAAACAATTGTAAGAACTTGAAATTTGATTCATCTTAGTGACACTTGAAGGCAGCCATGAGTAAATTTTGCCCGGCCCCATTCAGACTGTAATTAGTAATACACACACACTTGATCTTACCAGTTGGAAGAAACGTGTATTACTTGTTTACACAGCAACACAGCATTCTGGTAGTAAAATACTTGGGGACATGATAAACTCATACACAAAGAGGAACACTAGGAAAAAAACTTGGTACTACTATGAAAAGACAACAATGGGCGACTGCATTTGAAAAATATCTCGAGGTTTAATGAGCTCAGAATAACTTGACTTTTCGAAGAAAAACAAAATATTTCATCCAGATGGCATTGCAAATTAGCACATTACTGTGGCTTCAAAAATATTAACCATGTAATTTAAATATTTCTGCTTCGGATAGTGGCCTTTGAAACACTAGTGCCCTCGTGATGGTAAAGAATTAAAATATTTAAAGATGTTCAGAGATCACGCCAAAAATCTTTGTATTCCTTTAACAAATTATTAATTTAATTAAAATGTTTGTAATGAGCTAGCGGCAGAGCAAGGATTCAGTTCTGGTTTGCTGTAGTCAGTGTCGGAAAAGTGGCGTAGCAATGAAAAACAACATTGAAAAGTGAAAGTGATATAGAAGGTCATACTAACGGTGTTAGGTGAAAAACTGTATTAAGAATTCTTGTCTGGAGTTAGTGGTCAAACGTAGAAACAGCCCCGGGTGACGTATTCTCTATATGTAAGCTCACGGTTAACAGTGCTTACATACAGTTCAATGGCACCTTAACGAACTTTTCACTTTTTTAATTACCTCTCTGAAAGCTACGCGGAGGAGTCTACTTCAGGCATACTTCTTGCTAACACCTCGCGTCTTTGTATCCACTAGACGGCCTGAAGTTTCAGGGGTACGAACTCGGGACTTCCCTATGAAAAATCTAAATTTAATACCTAGTGCACAGCCCACCCGGACTGGCTGCCTGACATCGCGTAACAATGTGTCTGTCTTCCTTGTTGAAAAGTTAACTTAAGAACGTTCTTTAAACACTGACCAATCACGAGGGTTACAATTTAAATTCATCTGTACTGAAACTTAAAACTGCCCCAACGTTCAAAAATGCATAGTCATACGGCCTTGAAGATACACGTACACAATGTAAAAACAGAAATACATATAAAAATGCAGCTAAATAAAAATATAGTTAAAAACATAATAAATATTACAAAATCTGTTTCAAAATAAATAAATTAATTAATATTGCACAAAAACAATTAAATTATGTGAGCAATAATATTGAGCCTGTAAATATAGAAGTTACGCTTTAATTCTTATTCATGTTTATAGCTTAAAAAGCGTGTGTTACACATTGATTATTTTTTAATTCTACTCTTTAAAAACCATTACGTACATTTAAAGCTAAATCTGAGTCACAAATAAATACATGTTATTGATTTTAATGTTTATCACCATTTAATTTTTCCTACATTTTATCCAGCATGTAAAAAAAGAATTGCTGGCAGTTTAATTAAATTCCCACTTTAAAACCATTATTGATCAATCATATAACAAATTACAGCAGCAATTTTTATTTGACCTTAGTTCAAAAATGCACAAAATAGTTTGGGAAAAAACTAAACACGTTCTAATGATTGCAAATTGCACATTGCAGTTTATTTACGTGCTCTGTCTCTTCCTAAAATTTCATAAAACACGGTAGGTACCAGATGGGTAGGCTTAAGTGTAAACATATAGTATGTTTTACAACAGCAAACTTATTTATGTTATATCAATACTATATGAATGATTATGTTTATTAAATAATCTAAACTTTAGATAACGTAACAATTACAATTTAAATGTCTCGTGCCTTGGGTGGTTATCAAATCTTTGACTTCTCGAATGCGAGTGATGTTCGCTAACAAACGATATTGTACTATCGATTTGACATACGAAAAACAGGCCGTCTGTGCGACTGGAATATGGAATGCATTTGTACCACATCGAAAAACTTTCACCCACGCATTGGAGTAAGCAACCACGTGGGTGCGTATCACAAGATATTGTATAACTTACATAATATCGCATACACACTCTAACAAATCTTTTGAATCGGTGTTATATGCAATGACAACTCCTTGAATACCATATACAATTTGGAAATTTTTAAACATATTCTTGAACCGAACTCTAGCTGGCGCACAGTATTTGAACCCTTCTTGAGAATATTTATAATAATAATATATTCATCCACTTAGCCGGTCATATATTTGAAAATGTACATGTATTCAGTGGCATAGCCTGTTCGCGGTTTCTTCACGCTTTGTGAATAATAAAATATTTGAAAAATCACCTTATGTGTGACATGTTTGGTCGTTTCATAAATATTGTCATGTATCATGAACGTTTTCCGCTTCTATTTACGTCAAAGCATATTTTTAAATCTAAATTATACTTATATTTTACAGTTAGAATCAAGCAGTGCGCGAATAAAGCGACCTAGTCCCTTCGAATGTTAATTTTGCGTAAGGCAGAATTATGCCAAGTGTTCGGGAATGTAGGTCCTAAACAGAGTTTTAAAATTGCTATATTGGCTATGGGCAGCCTTTAATCGTGTCTACGTAAAGACACGGAATGGGTCAGCAAGAATAAAATAAAGACGACCCAGAGAAGTGTTTAGTTGAAAGTGAGCTAACTTTCCTGTACTGTAGTTCGCCCGCCAACTGCTGTAGGGGATGCGCCACCGCTTCTGGGGAGAGTGTAAACGAGGCCTCACACGAGAATCCCCTCCATTAGCGGCACCTGCGCGTGGGGGATGAGTCGCGGCGATGTACCCAGCATCCATCGGGGAAGGGTCCGGCGACGTGGCCGGCCATCTCCCGCGATCGTTGACCCACTTAGCGTTGTTACGAAACTCGCCAGAGTTTGCATGACCGAGGCCGAGCAATATCCCCCCTCCTCCCCCCCCCACGAGGCCATAAGGGAGAATGGGGTGCACGGTAGGAAGTTAGGTATTGATGGGGCTGTTCGGGCGATTGCGGACCGCCATAAACGTTCAGCGCGGATGGACGCAGCCCGCCTGTTAAGGGCTCAGCGCAGGACGAAGCGCGCTCGTCTGCTCGAACTTCGGCGATCGTTGAAGGGGCGTTACAGTTACGAGGATCCCCGTAGAGGACAACACCTCTGAATATTGATACGGGGTAGAAAATTAGAATCCTGTTACACCCTTCCTTGTATGAAGGCATCGAAATTTTGATTAGTATTACTGAGTGTGTAAACAAAATAAGTAACACGACTTTCAGAGATTTTTATGATTTCCATGCAGACAACCGACTTACTTTCCGAAATAAAAAAAAGGCTTCTGAGATCACGTTCCTCTCTGTGTACCTGTGTTGAGAGTGATCGTCACACCCCCAACCTCTCCTTTATAAAAGGTTTTAAACCTTTAAATCGATATATTTTAATCATGAGAAACTTATTTTCAAAATGACAGTAGAAGAGGGATAATGGTGACTTTGTCACACCGGGACGTGGGTCCGGAGCATCGGAGCTGTTCGTGTTCGGCCATACCGGTCGGCCGGCGGCCATAATAGATCCAGTTGACATTAACCTTTACCTTTGACCTTGACCCTTGTGACCTTTGACCTTAAAATTAATAAAATTGTAAAAAAATTACTAAAAACGATTAACATTTATAAAAAATGTATTATTAAAAATGCATTATCAAAATTTTTTTTATTAACAATTTATTCAAAATAACTTAAAATTCTGGAGGTTTCCCTCACCACTACCACCCCTAACCCATACTTATTCTATCGTGCGCGGCCTTCTTGGTCTTTTGTTTGTCATTTGTTTATACATTGCTGGAGTACGCCATATTGGTTTTTCATTTGTCATTTGTTCCTACATTACTAGAGGTCCTCACAGCACCACGCCCAGCAGATGACTGACCCCTCCTCTACCCCTTCCAATAAATTTAATTGCTACGCCAATGATTCTCATTGGCTTACTGCCCCAACCCCACCACCCCTTCCAATATATTTAATTGCTCTGCCAATGTTTCTCATTGGCCCCACCACCAATTACTCACCTTCGTTTGATCAATTAGTCCCCACCAACCCTCACCTATACTCATTCTGTCAACTTGGTTTTTTAGTTTGTTATTTGTTTACATTTTAAACACCTATTTGACTCTAGTGTATTAATAACCGATTTCGTCATCGGACGTCCTGTTTAGCCACCAGATGGCAACCATATTTGTTTACGTTTTTAAAGAATAAGTGGTGCTGTCAGCGCCCTCCATATTGGATTCTATTTTCAACACAAAGGTTGCGTTAATTTCTCGATTTAACTACCAAGCGAGCTGTCGGTATCCGCTGATTCTGACAATTCAGCCGCAAAGTGAGATGTCGGCACTCATATTTGTTCCATAAAAATACATACAAACACCTATAATTTGTTATATTATTTAAAAATATTCCAATCGGTGGTATAACATCATGCATAGTTTATTAAATCGTTAATATTTTTGTGTTAAAAACAGTAATTAAAAACGATCAAAAATAATATTTCATTTTAATGCTAATTAAATGTCCATTGAAATTGAACAATTATTCTGTAACCCCTCACCACACCACAACTATAGTCCGACCAATTATTCACCCATGGTTAATCCCTTACTACTACAGCTCTTGTTTTCAGCATGGTCCACTAGAGCGTGCTAGTATGGAGAAAGTATATAATGGGAAAAATTTCGACCTTCGGCACAGTTTCTCGTCTGATGCCAGAGGTGTCTGATCACTCTCTAACCCCTCGTCTTTTAGCATTCTGACTGGTAAGTACAGATATTTAATTCCATTAAGTCAGAGGATATTGTTAAGCGTGCACGTAATACGCATATATTTTCCCGCGAAATTACAAATATGCTCAAATTTGGATTGTCGGTTTGAGCGTGCTAGTCTCTGGAGGAATACGCAACCCATGTTTTTGATTTTATTTTATATTTAACAATTACCGAATATGCAAAGGATAACTCAATACCCGTGATGATACTCTAAAACTCCGTTTGCATTCACCAAATGTATTCGAATACACGAAAAGTATGAATGTTGGAATAATGCAGATCGAGTGACATATTAGAGAGTAAAATGTGGCATGGTATTTGCTAGGCGCGATAACTTGCAGGGACGTGTAAAAACCTGCGCAGCTGTAGGTGTGTCACCTGCCAAAAACCGTCGTGTACAGTCTTCTTCGCAGCAGGCTACGAGTGAACTTCCCACAAAACCAAGGGTTCAGGATGAGCTGCCACCATCGTGCCAGCAACCATCACACCCAAGAATCGTGGCAAGGTCTGGGTTTGTTAATGACGATGGTTCCGTGGATGCCCAAACTGCAGTCGATCATATAGTCTAACGATCTATGTCTCCACAACGAGAGCGGGTATTCAAAGGATATTTGGACATGTTTAACTCGAATGGGGGGAAACTTTGCTCTTGGATCTCCACATAAAGACTCTATCAATAAACTTAAATGTATGGCGCAAACGCAACATTTTAAAACAAATAAAATTCTATGGAAGGAAGGTATACGAATCGAAAGGCAAGATATCGAAAATACTGTACAAACCTTATACTGTAAATATTCGTCATGAGTAAGAAGCATACAAAGAGCGTGTTTCGCGGTAAATATTAACGAAAAATTAATCACCTAATGACTCTTCCATTGTTAACATAATGCTTGTCCCCCTCAGCAAAACATTTGTTTAGAATTCATGTTGGAAAAAATCATGTGTCGTGACCGGATGCGATATGCAGTAATCGTGGCTCGAAAAACCTAAAAACTCATTTAAAACCACTTCGCTACTCCTCACGGTATGCGATATGTACAGTGAAGGATTCCATGCATTTTCTCTCACGAAAGCATAGACGCTCATCATTAAGAAACATTTCCTCCCAAGTTTAAAATCAGTACATTAGGAAATTTAGGCAGCGGGAAAAAATATCCCTATGGTTACTCCACGTGCTACGATATTTCTAGATCCCAGTTTCCGGATAGTAAAATATTTATACATGCAAATAATTTACGTATATTAAGTTTTACCGGAGGAAAAAATATATAACGGGAGCAGAGGCTAGCGTAAAGGTACACCAACCACTAGTATAAAATCATAAAAATCACTCACCATCGGCAGTAAATATATGTATTTTCATATATCCGTGTGCGCTCGTTCCATTGAGAGATATATCTGATCCGCGGTAACCCACCACCCCCTCCCCCTTTAATGCTCTCATCACCCGCCCTTGCAGAGTCCCAAACCACACTACTACGTGACTTTAGCGGAATTAATAGTGACATGTGAACATGTGTATGTATATGTGCGGCCCCTAAACCAGCACGTGTCAATAGTATTCCCTCTTTATGAATTACCCCAACTTAAAAATAGCTTTATTCCCAAGATGTAAGTCCTTCCAGCAGATATATATAACAATACGAATTCCATCAAATACACGCGCATACAGCTCTCCTTGACCACCCTTCAACCACGTGGAGACACATAATGAAAAACTTCACATATGCGAAAAAATTAGAGCATATTGCAACCAGTGCATGACGGAGGCCATGGCATTTTAGAGTTATGTTCATCCCTTTGAAATGTAGAGAATTAATATTTTTTTTTTCTAAATAAACTCTGCCTTTTTTTATGTAAAAAACCAGATGTAATAATTTTTTCTTAATTCCGGTGAAACCAAAGATACTTTGTGATGCAGTGAAAATTAAAAATAAATAATGCATATATATATATATATACATTCTCCGGTTGCTCATACGTCAAAAACACACACGCGCGCACACACAGACCCCGAAATTTCCCATTTTCAGGCAAGACTGACAGGTGCATTAAAAAACTATTAAGACAAAACCATACTTAAAGAGGTGTTCACGTGTCCCATTTCAAAAGAAAACTAGAGACACCTGTAGTCGTAATCTGAGCTCGCGCAAACGTCCAGCCGCGCTGCACCATGTGTTGAATTATACTTTGTCCTAGCGGACTGACCTGTGGAGAGCTGTGGGGAGGGCGCGGTGGGCTTGTCGTTCCAGCAGCATGTTTTATTTCTAACACACGTCAACTTATATTCATATGATAATAAACACAGATGATATCTGCACGCATGAGCCAACACCAGGGGAGGCCCATAGTCTGGGGTACCTGGGTTCAATTCTCGACTCGTTCGGTCGAATATATATATAAAAAAAAATCACTTCAAGTTAATGCCGGGGTGGTTTCTTGGTCGAGTCCTTACTTGTTCCCGTTTGTCCTAGAAACTCTCTTCGTCTCGAAAGGATGCAAACTTTACTTTTATTATTATTATAGCTTGCACACCACCTAGAAAATGTAAACTCGAACTACTATCTTACGAGAATAGAGAAGCAGGTTCGATTAAAAAATATTCACATATGTTCATTATAAGAGGAAATGGGGTTTAACCCCTATCTCTTACATCGAATACACCGCATCGGGCTTTCAGAATCACGAGCCATCCTCGTTTCGAGGACAAAAAAACATTAAAAAAATTGCAACCAATAATGCAAGCAAATATGTGAATAATAAAAAAAAAATCACTACATTGAGTACAAAGATTTATTTCGTATCAGCTATTCCTTGCATTTTTCCGGCATACCGAGATACTAGTTTTGCGTTTTCCAGGTATTTAAAGCCACCGTTTTGCACCAGATTCGTTGTTAGCCAGTCGGATACCGCTAGGAATATATACTGAATCAGGTCATCATTATTCTCTTCCTAACCCAATATATATATATATATATATATATATATATATATATATATATATATAAACAAACACACACACACGCATAAAACAAAATTATGGTAAGAGAAAACAGACCACCCATTAGAGAAAAAAAAAATTTCCCAGTCACGAAATTAATACACTTCATGCCTCCAACAGTGTTGCATATTTACAACTAGCGAACCAGTCCGGCTTCGCCTGGGTACAATTGGGTTTAACAGTGATACACTAATAAATAAATTGGGAAAAGAGAATTCATTTATGTGAAAACAGAACTATAAAATAATACTATGTTAGCCTAGATTTTTAACAGATTACGGCAACCCAAAATGTAGGAATAATTTTTTTACCCGATAGCCAAGAAGAAGGGTATTAGTTTGGAGTTTATCTGTGCAACTATCGCGTAGTTACCACATTTCCGCTTTCCAGTGTAAATATATGAAAATCAAAACGTGAGTTTCATCAAGTTGTAGATTTAGAAATAAGTGTACCTAGGTACTACTTTTTGAGCTTGGCTGAGGGATCTTAATCGATCACCAAAGTTAAGCAACGTTCCCACCGGCACCCATTTCGATGGGTGACCGTTTAGTGGCACAACATCTGAGCGCTTCTGGGGTTCGGAGGACATGGTCAATATTCGGTCCCGGTTGCTATCGATTGATAGCTGTCGTTAAGCTATTTCAGAGGTCCTTGGGCGACCTGATAAACTCGGACACCAGAGGAAAAAATATTTCGGTCACGTTCCCAGCCGTTGAGGAATTACGTTTTGTTGTTGTTCCACAGGAACCGTACAATTTTCAGGGATAAAAGGTATCCTATATCTTATTCCAGGACTTAAAGTACCTACAAACCAAATTTCATCAAAATCCGTTTAACCGTTATGGAATCTAAGTGGTAACAAACATACACACACACACACAGAGACTTTCGCAATTATACTCTTAGTAGGATTCCGAATCGAAACGATATTGAGGTGAAAAAAACCGCTAGTATTTAAGTTGTATTAATCTTGAACCTTGAGAGGAAAATCTATGTTTACGGACTAAGGTCATGGCCATAAAAAAAATTAACAAATAAAGTCTAGTCATCTAATACATAATTTTTAAATTAGAGATTACGCGTCATAATATAAGAGCTAAATACCGATTCTAAAATCGTCACCACATCAGTATGAACCTGCTAAGATACATACGCACGTTGACAATGTTTAAGCCCAGCCGGTGTATCACATAGACATAACTTTTCGAAAGGTTAGAAGCGAGAGGTAAACCACCCATTATCGGTGTTCATTTTTGCGACAAACTTCGTGCACCTCAATTATGCCCAAAAAGAGTTCTGATGTTTGTTACATACTTGCACTCTATCAGCCACTCGTGATGCCACGAAGATACAACATATCGTATTATGCAAGTACATACCCTAAGGATAAAGTTAACTAAAAATATATTAAAAATTCTTATGTTCATACACATGAAGTTTATTACCCATAGACAATAAAAAAAAGTTTCAGGCTGCAGGAATGATTACTCAGGTCAGTAAGTCTACTAAATTCTGCGAAATTATGAAAATTTGGACACACCAGTTCAGGCTCCTCATCAAAAACCGCACCCCAGGGCCATTTCGTAACGATGACCTATTCTACGATGTCGCATAAGAAAGAGAGCCTGCAGTGACGCAGCGGGTAGAGCTCTCGTTTCTCATCACGAGTACGCACACAGCATTCTTTCTTTTGTACACACCTTTTCGCACGGGAGGTCCACCTCTCCACTAGACCATTCTTCACTCGGCTTCTTCGCCCCATACGACGAGACAGGTTTGATTCCCGGCAGGGGTGCTCCCAAATTGTCGCCCTTTTATTCAATAAAAACATTCCTCAAAAACATTCCTCATCCCTAAAAATATATCTCAAAACATTTCTTATTCCTCAAAAACATTAAACATTCTTAAAAAATATTCCTGAAAAACATTTCTTATTCCTCAAACACATAAATCATTCCTAAAAAATTTCCTCAATGACATTCCTCATTGCTAAAAATATTCCTCAAAACATTCCTCATTCCTTAAAATATTCATCAAAAACGAAAATTTTTCCTCAAAAATATTCCCTTATTCCTAAACATATTCCTTAAAAAACATTCCTTAATCCTCAAAGACATTCCATATTCCTACAAATATTTCTCATAATCATTCCTTATTCCGCAAAAAACATTCTTAATTCCTAAAATTTTTTTTCAAAACATTCTTCCTCAGTTAGTTCGTTTGTCAAACCAAATAAAGCCGACTTAAACAGCCTGAGAGATATATAATAATTCTAAATGAATCATATTCCCCTAAGTGCACTTACTCACACAATTTTAACTTAAAATAGACCGTTGTACTTGAGTTTACACACCTCTGAAAGTATCAGTTGCTCAGAAAAGCAGTAGGGTAAGGTTCAACAAATTAAAAAGAGCACAAATAATAGCACATAATTTTTTTTTGCATACATTCAATATTTGCAGTTTTCTGATCTTTGCAGATGACAGATAGAACACAATGGTTTTCTTCGATGTAGCCCCTTCCCTTAAATCCACCGATGATTGAACATGTCTCTTTTCTGTGCAAGCCAATCGAATGTCTGAGTATATCAACAAGTTCATTGGAATGTTCAGGTAATACGTAGTTGACGTTCTTGTCATCTTCTGCATTATTCACGAAAATTTTTTCCAGTAAAGCCGGTGGTGACATGTGCGAGGACGTAAAAAAACATCGCCACTGTTTTCACCGTCAACACTGTCTTCATTATCGTATCCATTGCTCTTCCCTTTTTCTGAAGAGGCATTACCCTCCTCTTCGTCAGCACAAACGTCAACGAGTATCCTTACCTTTGAAGGAGGAGTGTCATTGGCAACATTAGTCTTCGAAGCTACTTGTGCTACATAATTTTTTTCGAATTTTGCTCAGTTCACATGCAATTTTAAAATGTGTATATATTTCATACGATCTTATTGTATGGCACACTGTTCGTTGCAAGTATTGACCATAGCTCCCTCGCCTTCTGTGAACATATTATGCAGCGTATTGTTAACAGGAGGAAGCGAAGTCGTCACATGCCGTTTCTCGGTAGGAGAAGGAACACTATATTTACAGACCTTGGAAAGTCTATTCAAGTAATAACCTCGTACGGGCTGCCTAGGGCAGTTTTTACAGCTTAGAATCACACTAGGTGGGTTCTTCAGGCATTCGCTCTTCTTACGTCGCTACGCATTGTAGTCGAACGCATATACCTTGTCGCAGTATCTGCACTGTCGGCGATGCGACGACGAAGGCGTTGGTCGCTACTGCATTTTCATCACTGCCAGTCGTACGCGCGAATAATCTTCGCTACAAGGAGAATTTTCACTTCCAAATCAATGTTTAATACGCGGTGTCAGAACGTGAACTGAGCTGCTGATGACTTTCATTATTTGATATAATAGCAATTATTTTTACCAGTGAAATAATAAAAAATCATCACAGATGGCAAAATAAAATTGAGGGCTAAGGGTTATTAAAATTAGTGCTAACAATACCAAATGCTTGCAAACGTCCAATATTATTTCCCCTCCCCCGATATTATTAGCGTTTTTTCCTTCTCTGATAGGGAAAATACCGTCGCATATGAACTCACACATTTTATTATTAAGATAAAATATGCTGAAGCATTCGTTTTATAAATATATATATATATATAATATGCTTATAGTTACATAAATTATGCATAATAATATATTAAATAAATGTATAAATAGTTTTAAGTGTGTATAATATTATAATATATAACTGTTATTTATTAATTATATACAAGTTGATTCTAAAATCACGGGACAAACATTGAGGGATGGTAGAGCTCACTAAAACAAACAATTATTGTATAGGAATATATGGGCGGGAGTGACGCGTTAAGGCACAAACCCAAAAATAACACATGAAATGCAACACATTGTTTATTTACAACGTCGCCGCTAAATTCCCTTTTGAAGCAAAGTTTATAATAATTGCTCAAAATTGCTGCCACGGACAGTAATGCAAGCTGGAGTGATGCTGATGCTGATGCAGCAGGTCACTGGCGCACCGTTTGACTGCCCTCAACTATCGCCACCATTGTCAGCCAATCACGCCATATGCAGAGGTCGCCAAGCATGCGTGACTGTTGGTGGATGCATTTCCAGCAACTGTTTTAACATTTTCGGTATGGAATCACTCGTTACGTATGCTGCTAATTAAAATCTTATGTTTCCGTTAAAGGGTTATGTTTCTAAGTTTGTGCCTCAACGCTTCACTTCCACCCACATATTCCTTTACAATAATCGTTTTTATTTAGTGTGCTCTACCACCCCTCAATGTTTGTCCCATGATTTTAGAATCACTCTGTATATAGGTGAATATATCTGCCCTATCAGAGAAGGAAGAAAACAGTTATAATATCGGGGGGATAAAAATAATATCTGAAGTTTGCGAACATTTGGTAATATTAGCATTAATTTGAATAGCTCGGTTGTTGAACGAGAGGACGGCCAACTCCCATCATATCAGTTTCGCAACAAGCGGCGAAAATTGGACATTTGTCGGGAGCAGATCACTGACTCCTAGGCTGACAGCGCACTTCCCCTGAAATGCCAGGACAACCCAACGCGGCGTTGACCGCCTGACGTGATTTCCCGTGGATCGACGGCCTTACAGTCGGGCCGAAGAAATCTACCAACGTATAGGTCATGACCAAGTACAGTACCAAGTACTGAGTTTAGACGGCAGGGAGGGCTTAACGTCTCGTCTACAGCGAGATCATTCGAGACGGAACAAGCTGCTTAGACGTGCACGAACGGGGAAGGAATCGGCCATGACTATGGATCTGCAAAATTCACATTATTATTTGGCATCAGGCTAGACTTCACATTGCTGTAAATACTCGAGGTAGTATCAGCTCTCCATTGGCTTCTGCTTAGACGTGAAGTCGCTCCTTTTTTCGACTGGACTGCTCGCGACTGGAGTACACAATTGTGAATGTTCATTTACCGGTGGAGAGTCACCCAAGGCGTGCCATATAACGCATCGTCCAATGACATAGTCATTGCAAAGGTACATGAGTTTGAATTTGAACGTGTCCCCCAAATAACAACGCGAAATTTGCAGGTCTCCAGCCATGGCTTGTGGCAAGGAACGATTCTAGCAATCGCAATGAGTGATTTCGGAAAAACCGTGGAAAAACCGAATTCAGGACGGCCTGGCCCGGATTCAAACCCAGGTTCTACGGAATTGGAGTCCATTGTAGAACCACTGCGCCAACTTTTTTTTCTTTTAAAGTTGACTTTGTTAACCGAAACATTTGCCGTCGTACATATAGCGCGAGTGACGCTTGGGATTTGACGGTGTGGGTGTATTTTGCCGTGCAACGAGATTAAGTAGACCGACTTGATGACTTGTGCGCGACATGCGAACTGGAAACTTGTCTTGGAGGATCCGGGGCGCGAACTCCCGACCCTCCAACTACAAGTCGGCCACTCTGCTCCTGAGCTACGAGGGCAGAGCACCTCGCACAGCCTGGGTTTAGAGGGGACCAGATAAGCATGTTTCTTAATGACGAAGTTATGCACATATCTTGTATATTTCTTACCTCGTCACCACTGAGAAAATATGTGGTGCCATCTGACAGGTTCTCGATACATTCGTAGATGTTGGGTTAAGTTTGTTTTCATTTATTAGAGTTCCTTTAAAGATCTGTTGCCACCCAGCTTTGGTGTCGTCATTGTCGGCGTCTCTTTGAGTAAGTTGTTGATTCGTCGGGAGCATCGCCCAGGATCTCTTGTATGCAATTCTTAGTAAATGTGGTTTTACAGATTACATTTTTATGGTTTCGTACGAAATAACAACTTTATATTAACTAACATAAATTGTGTGTAATATCAACAAAATAAAAGATTTCAGGTGGAGTGAGAGCAGGAAATTTGGCCGTAATAAAATTAAGATATGAAAAATATATTTCTATACCTTTGTTCGAAGATTATGGACATTTTTGAAATATTGGCTTAAGGATTAACTAGAACTCATTGCCAATGTCATGAGAGGCCAAGATCAAGGTCACACATGCTACATATCCAAAATAACTCAAAGTTATTGACCCAGCACCACCCACTTCACCTAGAGTTTTATAAAATTCACAGGCAGCTCAGATCGAACCTACGTACTCGAACTGAGTTTTCGTATTAGTTATATCGGAACACATTCACCTGTCAAACGAAGTTGCCACGTCGCATATAATTCAATGTCAACGGAATTGGCTCAAACGAAATAACGCGAAGATACTCTGGCTAGTTTAATGTTGTCAAAATTGAAATCATTTTAGGAAAGAGAAGCAGTTTGAATCAAGCAAATTGATATGTCTCACGCGGTACTGGATAGAAGACAATATGAGAAAATAAGAAATCTGAGCTCAGCTATGTGTTGTATGAATACGAGAATAAGTTTATTGTACATGTGTTAAACTGCACAAACATATGAACTTAATAGGCTGGAATATATGATATGATGATATTTAATATAAGGTAAATTATTTTTGATTTAAGACGAGCCAGAAATAAATGATGCGCTAAGTATTAAAATGTTTAACGCGTTGGAAAATTAAACATTTCAATAAGTTCTGTGCTTGAAAACTTGTCTTAAAAAACGTATACATGTATATATATAATTCTTTTGTATGAAACATTTATTGTCATATCATAATATTTTAATACTAACATCTCAGTGTAAGAATAATGTATATACTCCTAATATCAGACTGTTTCATTCGGTTTTGTGCAAGGTAATTTACATTAAACGACATACTTCATATAAGCTGTCTTTAGTTTCTATATCTAATGAAAATACTTAATTTTTGTAAATATTGGTTACATTTTTTGGTAAAATATTCATTCATTATTTTTGTGGATTAGAGCTGCAATTGCAACAACATTAATAAATCAAGAAGCAATAATATTATTATGTTTTATATAACAATTCTCAAAGAATTATTTACTTGCCTTCGATTAACGAATAACTATTTTGTTGTTAGGGCTGCTCAGGTACGTCGATCTTATTGTTAGATTGATTACTATCTGTGAAGTTATTACTATCTTACTAGTACTTTGGAGATTATATTTTAATGTTTATTTTATCACTTTACACTAGTTTTTCTTTTCACAAAGGGTAAGACGGCTCGTGGTCCACACCCGGAAACAAGTATCTAATATTGATTTTCCTAACGTAATAGCTTATTTGGGTGATCCCGTTCAAAGCTAATAATTCTGCATTTTCTAGAATTATTATATAGTTATATATTTAGGTAATTCAAGAATTATCCTTCCTTGAGTGCTGGATTAAAGGATCTAAATGTTAGTGTTTGGGACTGGAATTAGTGACCTCTTTCAGTGCTTGATTCAGGTCGTCTTGGGAACAAAATTAATTAAGGAATCAACATTTCGTAATCTATAGACTCTCTTTGAACAGGTTCGCGGTAGTTAGAACTTTCCGTACAAATACATCCATTAAAAAAATTAAATGATTCTCTTTTAACTTGCAACAAATAAATTTAAAAATAGCGATTCATTTTTGCAGATATCAGAATCATAATCTTTTACTGAAAACAATATTACCAAAGCATGAGAATTTCACGATTTAAAAAAAGTAAATACACAAGAACAAGCAAAAATTTACGTAATGCTGAAAGTTTTTCTATGTCAACATAAATCATAAGTTTGCTAAAAAAAATTACATTTAAAAACATTGATTGCAAAATATAATAGCGTTTTGAAAGACTCAAAAATATTAAACAAAAATTTAGGTTTATCCGAGGACTTATTTAATATAAAGTTTATGAAAGTTTTAAATATCATATATATATATTAAATTCTGACTAACATGTGAGGCCTATGATCTGATTACAGTTTTGTTAAGTAAATGTATCAATTAAATATGCTAATGTAACTAAATATTTTCGTCGTCAAACTTGAAATGTCTGTAATGATGGCAGTAATACGAATCGGAGACGATTACACGAGAAAATTTCTTATTTCGCAGGAAAATATAGGCGTTCCGGTCAAGTACATTTTTTTTCTCGTTTGACAAATAAACAGTGCAAAAACTGACTAAATATATTTTGGTGAGAAAAGCGAGAAAAAACCTTTAGAGTGTGCAGGATTCTCTCGTTCCTATCTGCCGTGGGAAATATAGTCAACACGAAGAAACAAAATCTTGTCGTAAACCCCACGAGAGGTAATCTGTTGCTTGTTTGCTCCACGCACGCTGGTCCAGAGTAATCACATTAGAATGCCAGATGTGACGCATTAAGACCAATGGGAGGCGCATGGTTTCCTTATGAAACGACCGCCATAACACCAACCGAACAAAAAAATTTAAGTAAAAGGCGGGGTGTTTTAGTATTACTTAACGCGCTGTCGTCGCTGTGACATGTCTGAGCGCGGAAAGCTGTTGGGAAGCTTTCACGTTTGTGTCTGCTTCCGTAATACGGCCAGTCGTTAAGCTCAAATAGGGGACATAAAAACCTTCCAGTTCCAGCATCAAAACTACCCAAGAACCATGGATGGCTCACTCATCTTTCTTTATATATATCGCACTGCAAACCGACATGCGAGCCAGTGCTTCGCCGAAAACCAACATTTTATTATTTTACAAAACCCTCAAGAACTACCTTCAGAGTTACAGTATACATTTCATAACGCATTGTTGCTCTTGGATCCAACTAGAGCAAGTAAATTCTCATGTTTTGTAGACTCATAGAGTATATATGTTTCTGAAATTCATTTAATGCCGGAAAGGAATTTCAATGTCGTCATGAAGTTTTAATACAGCAAAATGGATGTCTCTTCCTATCAGTCATGGAACCAACGCCTGTTTCGTGAGGTCTAGTCCTGCATCCGCAGTAGGAATTCAGTTCCTGTTTGTAGATGGTCTGGTTGCATAAACACCGCTGGTCACATTATGTGAATTTTAATTGCTTAGCTGTCATATTGGATTTAATATGGCGAATGATGGTGTTCTTTAATCACTTGTATCTCAGCTGTGAAGTAAACAATTTATATTATTTTTTATGAGAATATTTTATAAAATACTTAATTTTTGTTGTAATAGTATTGTCTGAAATATTAAAAACTTTAATAAAAAAAATATGAATTTTCTATTATTTCTTGAAGTATTTCTACAGCAAAATATCATTTTTCGTTACAAATAATAAAAAACGAAATTTTTTAGGGCTTTAAATAGATACTATCAAAAATATTACGCGTTGAAATATAATATATAGATTAAAGAAAATACGAGGGTATACTTTAGATACAGTACTAGCACGGACCCCAAAAATAATTAGCTATTGTAAGAAATGCAAGTAAACCTCCTTTACATTTTACAACATTTATTATTTAACAATACACAAACTATGTTAACATAACATTTTCTCTCAGTCTTCACAATACGCTATTTAAAATGTTAAAAATTTTTGTAGAAATTATAGTTTCACTTTTTAGTAAAACTTTTTAAAGCTTAATTGCAATTAAAACATATACGTATTTTTATCTTAGATATTTATTGAACATATTGATTCATTACACAGACTGTGAGCTGAAAAATGTTATTTCTGTTCTCAGAGACATTAATAGCTCTCTACGAGGTGGAAACTAATAGCTATGCCAGTGTTAATGAAAGGTACGCCCTACGGTTTAATGGTTTAAATACAATAAAATTTGCATCCTGGGGTAGAATTTTTTTTCAATGCTGTTAGAAGTTTCCAGAAGCACTTCCTCAGCTACAATGTCAGTTCCTTTCTGGCAGATTTGTTTTCACGGCCTCAGGTACACTTCAGTAATGTACCAATGTATCAAGGTCTTGAGGAGAGACAAGTCTGCTAAAGGTTAAATAGGGTATAATTGGTATCACTAGAAGAAAGGAGGCAGTTTCCCAGAACAAGCTCATATTTAAAAAAATAATTAAATATCCTATTTTATAAAACAAATATGCGATTCATTCGCTTACAGAATGTAAGTTTTTCCACAAAATCTCAGCACTACAAGCTGGCATAACTGCAGCGTTTATTCTTCAAAACTTAGATAAAATACTTCTCAGTGACAAATGGGGACTAGTGCTAGGGCATTTAAAGTGAGTGCCCTTGGATCGCATTTCAGTACAGCAGACGTACACAAATTATACCAGTATCTCCAAACAAAGGTTCTTGACTTTGAAACCTTAGTGTCGACTACTAGTTCAGTTAGGCTACATATCAAAAGAACATTACTTTCTGTCTCGGCGATGGATGGATGCAATGTAAGCTGTGGGAAATGCTGATCCACTAGAATGTGGCTACATTGAACGTGAGCGAGAACTTATTTCGCAAGTAATAGCTTTCCCACCTTTACGTCCAGACTTTCCAGCTCCCTGCAACTTCAAGAAAAACTTTCGGGAAAGTACCTTTATCTATAGTTTGAACTTCTGTTCATGCTGTATTTTCTGTAATTTTGAATCGGGGAAAATGTGGAAAATATTGCATGAAGAAGAATGAGAACTGCGAATTATAATTCGAGTTCATTGAACTTAAAAATAGAATCAATAAATCGTTAGCTAGTCGTAGGGTGATTTTTGTAGAAATGAACATTGTTTTAGTTATTATTCCTAAAAAATTCCTATTTGATGAAAAAGTCAATGCGACTGCAATCTAGAGCTCACCATGCAGTTTTGCAAATACATAACGTCTATTAGATTCAGTCCAATATGGTGGAAATTGAAAGAAAAATAAAACAACATAGTGTATTTGGTCAATACAGCGTAAAATGTAAACAAGTTAATTTGTGTAAATTGCAATGGTTAATTATTTTGACGGATATGTGTGGTACCGGCTAGTATTGTAACTAGGGTTATTTAAGGTTGCGTTCAACTGTAGGGTTACCTGAATTGAAATGTTATCTTGTATTTTTTTGGTGGCTGCAGCAAATAATTGGTTTTGGCAAGAATTTCTGTCTTAAAAAATTATAACATGTCTTCTTTAACACCTGCGTATCACAATTTTTGTGGCTCTGGCGTAAAATAAGTATTTTTTTGTATGAGGAATAAATATAAAAAAAAGATTCTTTTCTCTAGGGTTACAAGTGTTTGATGCGCAGCCCGTCCCAAATCGTGGAGCCGTGTGATTGGTTAAAGCATGTATGTGGTAAGTTTGCGGGGAAGCGGAATGACATCAGTAGCGTAGGAGACAATCACCGCCGACGATGTGGTAAAAGTTCTCAGGTAAGTTACCTACTGTATTTCATATATGTCAAAAATTTGTACGATTGACTATAATTTTCTCGTGTATCACAATTAGCACCACTCACACCACATGCACCATTTTTGGAGGACTACCACTTCTCCGGTTGTCCATTTCTCCGAAGCCAACTAGGCCACTTTTCCGATTGTGCATTTCTACGATTGCTGCTTATACATCTGCGGAGCGGTAGATACTACCCTTTCTCCGGAACTCTGCCTTTGCTTTCCACTTCCTTTCTTAATTTTCGCCTATCAGCAAGAGACAAGGGTTTTCTGCAAGCACCTGACTGGCCGGTAGGCACACCCTTCCACGGTAATCACTCCAGCCATTCACGAGGTCTTCCATATATGTGCAGTGTAATATTTTTTCAACTCTTATGAAGACACGGTTATTGTAGCGATAGTTTTATTTTGTGGTACCACATAAACTAGTGCTCTTTACGTAGAATACTAGCAAATAACCCACATAAATATATTTTACTAATTTCCGATTACTGAGCATTGTAAACAAGAATTTCTGTGTATGAACTCGGATTTTATTTATTTTGCAAGCTATGATTACGTATTTTTTAATATTCAGTTATAATTTTAATGCATAGCATCATCGCACTTTGGCGAAAAATTTGTGAGCTTCTGCATGTAAGGAAAATTCCTTTATGAATCCTAGTCAACGCAATGTACTGATATATAAGAAACTAACATTAAGATAAATGGATAAAAACATTTATCTCAGAAAACTTATACAACTTTCACTACGCACCTCTTAAGTCGAATCCTGCAAAACTTAAATTTTTATGTTTTTTCTTCCAACCGCTCACATAACCAAAATTGTGGTTTTTCATTTTTTTTTGTAAAAAAGGTTAATTATTATGACTCACTACCACTCGCCAGAAGGCTGAAATAAATAGTAACAATTCAGATTCTAGCCGTTCATACACATCTATTTTTATAATACAATTTCAGTTTCCATCTACATGACAGCTGGAAAAAAAATCGTCAAATTTAATCTTTTAACACTACACGAGGAAATTGTTTTAATAAACATTTAGATGTTTGGGAAGTGGGAAGTTTATAATGTTTAAATTATGGTTCTGCTATTTTGACGAATTTTGGTTTACTGTACGTTGGTGTTTCTAATGGCAAGCCATTTTTTCTTTTCAAAAATTTAGTTTACTATAAAAATTCTTAAAACAATGCAAAATCATTCATCAAGTAAGTATACATTTTATGATTTTAAGTTGTCGTTAGAATATCGGGGATATTAGGAAATAACTGCTATATGTTTTTCACGTTAAACTGAGCACTTTTGAAAGCCCTGCTGAAGATCTGCTTGTGTGCACGTTGTATATCCTTCCGCCTTATGCAAAATAAGCATTGTCGTATGCTTCATCGCTTTATACATGTGTCGCGTTGGTCAAGTAAAACTGAAGTTATTTGAAAAGTTGAAATATTACAAATTTACTCTATTTTACACTTATATGCTTTAAAAAACAGAAATCGTAATACATAATTTAACTTATCACGACTAGTTACCTAACACGTTTTTATTATATGTTAAGGCATGGAATTATTTTACTTGGCGAATGCCAATCGGTGCGTCCGTCAAAATATATGCAGGTAAGAGCAGTGACTTTTTTCTAGGGTTGATTTCAAATGTGCTCACATAATCGCCAAGATACTTTATCTGAGTGTAAATGGAAATGTAACTGCCATTGATATAGAATTGAAACTTACTCTTCATTGTAAATCTAGTCAGCGAGTCCGATGTTTGGTTAAAATTAATTTACTAGTTTGTCACCTTTATATTTCGTTTGCCTTTGCACTTGGGCTCTTTTTCCACTAACCCCTCATTGTTCGAATATACCTTCTGAAAGGTAATCCTTAACCCTAAGGAAGAAGAGTAGCCGTTGATGATTCGTTGCTGCAGTTCAACTTTTATCAGTTTCCTTTATTGGTGGACTACATGTGAAAGGAAGAGGCGTTAGTACGATAAGGTACAGGAACTGAGACGAGATAGGGGATAATATTTTGCGCTCCACTCCATGGAAGGAGAAGCAGCAATCGGAGTAATGCACAAACGGACAAAAGTACAATCGGAGAAGTGCACAATCTGAGAAGTGATATACAGCGCCACAATTAGCACAACATGAACCATAATTATCACCACACACACCTCAATTAACCACACATACCACAATTAGCACCACACTCACCACAACTAGCAATACTTGCACCACATTAGCACCATACGCACCACAATTAGCACCTCATGTACCATTATTAGCACTATATTCACCACAATTAGCATCATGCGTACCAAATTAGCACCCCACGCACAACAATTAACACCACACCCTCCACAATCAGCACCACACACACAATAGTTAGGACCTCATGCACCGCAGTTAGCTCTGCATGTATCACAGTTAACGCCCCATGCACTGAAGTTAGCACCACATGCACCACAATGAGCACCACCTGCACCAAAGTTAGTACTGCAAACACTGTAATTGACAGCGCACGTGCCACAGTTTACTGGCACTGCACATGCTGTAATTAGCACCACACATGCTATAATTGGCACTGCACGCACCATAATCAGCACCATTTGCCCCGTAGTTAACAACCCCCTGCATCACAATTAGAACCGCACGCACCCCAGCACACAGATAGACCTGGGAATGAACACATTTCTTCAGGTTGAAACAAGCATTGTGTCTGTTGGAATGGGAAGGGGATAAATTACAGATGTAAAGAGGAGTGAGGGATGCAAATGATTGGTTTAGGGGGAGGAACTATTTGTTATTCAAAGCTAACTATTGATTGGTTCAGGTGGTCGGCAGACTGACAGACTATATACCCAATGAAAAAAATAGTTTTTGGGTTTAAACGAATATGAGTAATCGATAGACAATTTTGTCTAAAAAGTTAATAAAAATTGACGAAGGTCGGCTGTTTCTTTGCACCAGGAGCTTATTAGCTCTACCCGCCATCGAACCCATCGAACCCTTAACCTCCTGATGTGCGCCTTTATATAATTTTTTATTGTTTTATTCGAAAGTTTTAATTTTTTAGAATTTTTTAATATTTAAAAATATAACATTTTGGGGTTTAAGGACATTTAAGGTCACGGGCACGAGGTCAAGGGTATAAGGTCAATGTAAAGGTCTCTGACATCCAAAATGGCTGTAGGGTGATATCGCAGCATGGTGGTCGGCCGGGTCCGGCTTCGGTGCCCTGTGCTCTTGTACCCATATCGGCTTCATTATTCTACAAACTTCTTAGTTAATAACCATTTTCATTGCACATATATTGGTATCCAAGAATTCATTTTAGGATATTTGCTGCTTTGCACATTTAGTGACGCACTTATCTGTAAAAAATTATCACATATATATTCAGTTTAAAACCAACTCTAATAAACAATATAAGATATAATAATAGAAATAATAAATTATCTTAATTTGTGTGGCGAAGTTAAGGCCATATGGCCTTATCTACCAGTTAACCACAGATTACAAGAAATATTTTCTTCAGATAATAAGAAATAATTTTAATTGCAAAATGAATTTTCCTCTACATCAAGGCAAAAACAGTAAAAGTCAAGGAAAGTTTATAACCTTTCAGGAAAGTCAATATCAGATCTGTATAAATGCACTTGACAAAATAACAGCTTTACAATTGCAACTTTAAAAAACAATTTTACAAGAAATAAAAATTAAACACGGAAAACATTCTGCTTGAGGAGATTACAATAAAAAAAATACACATGTAGTGATCTTTTAAACCCATCCACACACTCACACTCGTCCACCAACACACACTCGTCCACCAACACACACATAAATAACTGTGTGTCACATTTCCATGAAGAAGAAAAAAAAAAAAAAAAAAAAAAAGAGCGAAATTAATTCGGTACCTTCGGTACTTGCAGATATTAGTACAAGTTTTCTGAAAATTGTAAATGATGTGTATTGTTCATGGGAAGTTTGTTTCAGAGCCGAAGAGATCGAATAGAAAAGGATCGGGAGTAAAGACCAGACCTACGATGTGGAATGGTAAGGAAGAGGGAATTATGGGACCAAGTATCGATGCTATGGTGAGAATGGAACGGATGAACACTAGAGTACAGGTACAATGTTCGATGTTGCCTATTGACTTTATAAAGTTAGAGCAATGCATGCAGTTACATTCTTTGTTTCAAATATAGCTATGGCAATTTTTTTTAAATATGGTGTAGTGTGTTCACGTATTTTAGATTGAATATAAATCGAATACAAATTATGTGGCTTTTTTTTTAAGTTTAGTAGAAAGGATGGAATTTAAACCACCATGTAAAACTTCACAGTAATCGAATTGCGAAAGTATTAGTTTATATAGAACACACACTTTAGTTGAATCAGGCAGAAAATACTTGTGTTTCCTAAGAACGTGTAGTGCACTGAATATTCTCTTACTGACAGCCTTAATTTTGTCATACTATGTCAAATTGTCGTTAAGCACGAGCCCTAGATTCCGCACCGTTTCGATGAAATGTATAATTTCCCATTTATTTTTACCTTGGCCAGTATTCTCCTGTCTACTGCAGAAAGAAAGTGTTTAGTTCCTATGTAAAATCCGATAAAATAACCTGCAGGGATAACATTTAACTAATACTTATCATGGATAAAATGTTGCTCTTTGCGATTGAGGTCACAAATGCACTGCTTTCAAGTTGCCTGGTCCTGGGTCAGAATCTTAGGAAATCCACTGACGAAAGTGTGGTTAAGATATTTAAGAGTGTCTTCCAAGAGGTTTAATGTGAACCCAGAAGTGCAGTGGTGCTAAGGGTGGCCAAAGCAGGCACATCAGATATTAGATCGCCACTTCGCACGAGGCAATAAACTGGTGAGCAATATTCCCAAAGAATGCCTAGCTTCTAAGTAACTTTGAGAGGTCACATTGACATTTAATGGCGTAATAATAATATGCCTAAAAGTATGCTGCGCATCCCTGTACTACTTTATTTATCGGATGGTTTTAACAGTGGAAATTATTTTTGAAACACACATACTAACTAATTTAGTTTTAAACAGTTCGCGTTATAGGCGGTAATCAAAAATTAAAAATAATGTCTCCGGAAAATAATACATTTTTTGATGGTGTTAAGAAGCAGACATCAGCCAATATTATTAAGCAATTATTGAAAGAACACTTTTTTATTCTTATGAAGGCCTGTTTACAGTTTGGCTGCCTAAGTAGACGACCCATTTAATATTGTTTACCTTCTATAGCATGCTGCAGGCATAAGGGTGTGAGTGCTAATAAGTTGAAATTTAAAATTTAACATCTGCAGTTAACTGAAAATGTTGTTATGTTCGCATTTTGAAGCTCACGAATCACATCAAACCTAATGCCAATACCGTAAACATTAATAATTTTGAGCATAATCTATAAGTCACCTGTAACTTATGTCACTTTTTTCTTATAGGGAATTGAGTAAATAATATTGTTTTTTTGCCTTAGAACTAACGACGTAAATTATATCGTTTTCGTCTCCGAGGGAATGGATCGCTACGACTTGAAAGCGGATTGCTTTCTCCATCAGCTCCGGAGCATTAGGATCAGGGAGAGGTTGGACGGGCTTGGAGTGGATGTAGAAAAAACTGGCGCGGAACCATCTGGCCGTGCACTCGCGGGGAGTGAAACGTAAAATGGCAGTTGACGAGTGCTCCTGAGGGGGAAAAAAAAGGAAAGAAAGAATTAGCCGTGGGAGGGGGGTGGGGTTGTGGTGAGGTATGAGTGCACGGTAGAGAGAATCATTTTGCGGCAGCGCGGTGGCTTCTGGAAAACCAGACATCGTTTCGTCAGGGGGAGTCAGTCGTAAACACAGCCGCTTTTACTCCAGAACATACCCGCTCCCACTACTCGCAGGACGCGCGAGCACACAGACACATCCTCAGGTCCGTAATGCGAGCCAGTTTATTACTAGCTGGGACATTACATCGCCATCCTTCCGTTCGGCCGAGCTCTGAAGGCTTCGCCCTCGGCTTATAGCTTGGGCGTCTCTGGTTCGCCAGAGGGGAAAAAAAAAAATCTCGTATTGGTATGTTTTGGTGTAAACGATGCTGATGACACTCTTGTTTTCCCTTCCATCTTCGCGCGTTATTGACACCGCCCTGCAGACACGCAGCCAACGCACTATTGACATTTTTTTTTTCCTGTACCCGCACTGCTTGCGTGAACCGATGTCGAGAAGAGGGGTTGTCTTCCTCCGGTAAAAAGTAAATGGTTAGACAATTAACACACCTTTTTTTTTTTGGAAGTGGATGGGAAGGGAAAGTTATGAAAAATATGTGCATTTTAAACTGGTTTGTGGCAAGGATAAATCAAAAGGGGGACACTAACTAAACTAATTCTTATCTAAAGCCTAAAATAGACACACACGTCCATGACTCTCTAGGTTTTGAACCCAGAACCTATCGCATCACAGCCTGTGTAAAAAGGCAACAAGACCACGCAAGGTTACATGAACTACCAGTAAGCCATTCCTTATTTTGCGTGTCACTGAAATTTTGCAAGATTAATTGGAATCAATTCGTGTTAACCCTTTGATCACCACGTCAATTTACGGTTTCAGGCGTAGCAAATAAAGTTTTGTATGCGTGTTCAACTAACGATTGCAAAGAACTGGTTCGTTATCACAGCCAGTAAACTGAAGACTTTGTGTTCGGAGGCAGTTGTATGAACCAGTGTGCGAATCAAAATAATAAATGGCGTGTGGGGATTGCACCCAGGACAAGGCGACATCCTCCGAGTGACGGTTTTTCCAGGTGGGACCCGTAGGTGACCGTCATCCCCGGGCTTGACAGAAATTAGACCCTAGCATGGAGCGGCGCTGGAATGCAAGGGCGGAGGAAGCGGGAGTACCCCGAGAAAACCCGCTGGCAAGCGGCATCGTCCAGCACGATTCCCACATGCGAAAATCCGGGAGTGAAACCGCCGGGGTAGGAGGCGAGCGCACTGGACACTACGCCACCGCTGCCTGTGCGAATCAATTACTAAGAGGGAAGATCATTTTACATCCTTCCTTTCAGTATACCGTACCTATCAAATATAACATGCAATTGCAACTTTAATGCAAATGCCTACACTGGGTATGAAATGGTATAATGGTGGTTTGTCTACAGTTACTCTTGTTGCGCCTTACAAGACCTGACAATAATCATTTTTAACCTACATTCCCAAGGAAAGAAAGGCTTTCGAGATCACATTCCTGCATGTGCGTCAGTGTGTGTGTGTGTGTGTGAGTGTGCGCGCGCACCTATATGAGTGTATTCCCCCACTACCCTTCCCATCATTAAAAACTTTTGAACCCGTGAAAGGAATTAAACAAAACTAGGTACACATACAGTAGTTAGTGACGGTGTCTGACTTTCATAGTTTTCAACCACACAGGGCAGTTAATTTAAAAATGGCCGCAATGTAGGGCGATATGTAATATCTCGGAAACCGTTCAACAGATTGAAACCAGATTCTTTATGCTGGCAGTGCATTGTATAAGAATTGTATTTAGATGTGGATATTGTTGTTCGCCTGACATTTTGTATGATAGTACGATATGAAAAAATAAAGCCTTTACGTGATATCTCGCCAAGTACTCAATCAATGAACGTCAAATTTGGCAAGTAAATATTACTATATTAGGCCACGTAGAAGTAGGCAAATTACGATTCTATTTATGGTGGCTATACAATTACTTAAGGTTTATTTGGTATATCTATCATACAACTAAACCAATTTCGACCAAAATTTGTATGTTGTACGTATCTATTACAAACATAAAATATTCCAAAATTGTTACTTTTGTCCGCATTTTGTAAGATAGCGCCACACAAATAAAGTTTTTATTTCATATCTCGGGAAAGAATTGACCGACTCCTACCCAATTTGGCAAACAAGTATTACTGTGGCAAATAATGTCGACTAGTTTAAATTAAGTAGATCAGACACTTATTTTCAAAATGGTGGTTATAAAATTAATTAGTTTTAGTAGCTGCATCGTCTAAACAATGTAATTAATTACAACTTAACTTTGTATGCTGGCAGTGTGTTTTGCAACGATAAAATGCGTCCACACAAATTGGCTTTTATCCGCAAATCTTTAAGATAGCATTGCATTACAAATTACAATTCTTATGTCATATCTACGGAGAATACCGTCAGATGTCCACCAAATTTTGCAAACATTTATGACTATGGCAGGAAATGTAAATGTATTTGTTTAAAATCGTTCAGATACTTTTTTTTTAGAAAATGGTGGCCATGTTATGTTTTTATTTTAGTATGTTATTTCTTCTTAACTACAAAACAAATTTCAACTTAACTTTGTATGCTGACAACATCTATCATATCACTCAAATTTGCCTCACAGAGGCTTATTTCTATCTAAAACTTTTTGCAGTTGCAGAAATGTATTATTTTTCAAAGCGTTAAGAATTCCTGTTTATAGTAAATTAACGTTTTACGAGTTGTTTAAATGGTTTGTTCTTAAACCTTACCACGAGTTATTAGGTAGTCTTACAAACATAGGAACATACTGATTTTTAATGTTTATATTATGCTGTATGTGACATAATTTTATTTTGATCGTTTGGATTTTACGTGTATAGTACAAAGAAAGGCGAATATTTAAACTTCGACAACAACTTTATACATTTTTTTTTACAAATAATTTAATTAACAGGAAAATAAGAATCCCTTTTAGTGAGTGACATTAACCCTTATACAGAGTGATTCTAAAATCATGGGACAAACACTGAGGGATGGTAGAGCTTGCTAAAACAAACAATTATTGTATAGGAATATATGGGCGGAAGTGACGCGTTAAAGCACAAACACAAAAACATAACACATTTACGAAAACATAAAATGTTCATTAGCAGCATATGTAACGAGTGATTCCGTACAGAAAATGTTAAAACCGTTTCTGGAAATGCATCCACCAACATTCAAGCATGCTTGGCGACCTCTACATATGGCGTGATTGGCTGACAATTGTGGCGTCCGTGAAATACCCGNGCATGCTTGGCGACCTCTACATATGGCGTGATTGGCTGACAATGGTGGCGTGCGTGAAATACCCGCCGTATTTGAATATGTTCGCCAATCACTCCACCGACGCTACCAAGCTTGCATTACTGTCGGTAGTACCAATTTGGAGCAATTATTATAAACATTGCTGCAAAAAGGCATTTAGCGGCGACGTTGTAAATAAGCAATGTGTTGCATTTCATGTGTTATTTTTGTGTTTGTGCCTCAACGCGTCACTCCCGCCCATATCTTCCTATCAATAATTGTTTTTTTTAGTGAGCTCTACCACCCCTCAATGTTTGTCCCATGATTTTAAAATCATCCTGTATATTTACGAGCTGCTAATTACAGAGAGTGGATGGGAGGCAAAACATTTTGACTCTGGTGGACTATGAAACACGATTGAACACTCAACACACGGGTTTGCCATGAAATCATGGGAAATGGACCACTTTCCCACCGAAGCAATCCATGTTTTGATTCATAGCAAGGTTACTCCCGTATTTTTGAGTGCGGGAAACAAGAGGGACGTTACCATTGACCGGTGAATTTTCCCGTGGTGCTCCGATTTACAACACCATAACATTCCGTTGCTGCTTCAGTCTACGATAAAATACATATTCGTACTTCACAAGGACGGCGGGAGACGAAAGAAGGACTCCTACCTAGTAGCCGCTACCCATTCCGTGTTTATTATTTCAATAAACAAATTCTCAGTCTTGCCGAGAGTGCGGCTAAGCATGAGCAAGTTTCCTACCTTTATTGTACTTGTAAAACACATGACCCCTTGAAATTGCTGCAAAAATAATAGTTCTGACCTCCGTTTTCGTTTTCTGTCACATTTAAACAACTGTGATTTGCTCAACGTAATACCACATCCAGTAAGTTACAGGAGGACCTAAATTTAAACTGTTGGCTTCTGTATACACCGCAAGTATTTTGAGGTGATCTCCATTCTCCTACAAGATACACAAGTTTAACACATTTACATGCTAGTTGACAAACAACTGTAGTTTAAAGAAAATTGTGCATATAAATATTACAAACATAATATTTATATATCGTACTATTTTGTAAGTGTTATACATACGTATATTTGACGAGTATATAGTCGGGAACGTAAAACAGAGTTAAAAAATCCTTCAATAGCTGGTTAAGATTGATTATCTTTGTGTATTTTAAGTTTAAAGACTGTTCTCCAGAAAAATGAAATTTTCAATATTGGCTGTTTGTTGTTAATTGAGCACATTTTAATAATCGGCCTAAATCTTACTTGTTCGTCTAATTTGCTTCCTTCAACACCATGCAAAATTAACGTTGTCTTTGACGCGATCACCGTATTTATGCGTCAATCAAGCGAATCTGTAAAACCATCAGAAAGGTTATTACGTTCATATTGGCCAGTTCTTATTAATTTGTAAATGAAATGGATAGAAGCAATAATTATAACCTTTCGTGATAATAAACATACATATACCATTGAGGATTACTTCCAAATTGTATTAAACACTGCTTAATTTCTCTCTTCAGGAGGTTCGCACGCTTTATGCAAACAAAGCTTAACCGAAGTCTAGAAAACTTTACCAAAGGGATAGTGATCCGAATTCATGCGCACTGAGTGTAATACTATTTTGCACGATAGCGTTTTTTAACTTGGCATTACCAACACATGTATCACCTTCCTGGTTTTATTCATATTAATTTAAAATGAAATATTATGTTTCGCAGATCTGGTATAAGTAAAGGTACAGTACAACCAAAAACGTAATAGTTTTATATTAAAAGAAGTGTAAAACCATTATGATAAGTAACATATTTAGAAAACAACCAAGCACGTAAAACATGAGATGATATTTTAAAATTTTTGATTAAAAACGTTAGAAGAAACCACTAATATAGCCTATTCGCGGTTTCTTCGCACTTTTCTAATCCAAACATTTGAAATATCGCCCCCATGTATGACGTGTTTAGTTATTTCCTACATATGCCGCGTGTCACAGGCGTTTTATACCTCTGTTAACATCAAAGTATCTTTTTTATCGTTAAATTGAAGTTTTATCTGTATTTGATTTATGAATCATAATATTTAATTCAAAATCAATATGACTAAAAGAGTGAGAAAACATGTTTTTTGTTTAACGCTTGGTAATAAATAGTTATCATGGAAAACATTATTACTACTGATTGCACATGAATTTGGTGCGTTGTCCATTGGCGTAACTTTGTAAACATAGTTAAGCTTAGTTTTCACGAGGCGGAGGAATATTCTGGAAGTAGAACTTCAGTAGGGCTTCAGAAAAGTGTGAAGTAACCGTGGATATATTATAGAATATATAGTGCGTTTTCAGTACGATGTCAAGCGAACCTCTGGCTAGAGGCCCAAACAGAGCTCAGGGCTTCAGTCGTTTAGTTGTCGTGTGAAATTTCTTCAACATTTTTAAGTTTTGCCTGCTTAATTTAAGCCATTTTTCATTCCCAAATATACTTGCAGTTTCCGTTCTCTATTTCTGTTTTTAATTTGTAGTTTTTTTTAATGCGAACAACGTCTTATATGAGTGTTTCCCGAATATTTTTGGCATGGAACTACCGGTGTAATCTACCTTATGTAGAATACGGAAATGCAGCATATTTTTATTTTCACGCCATTAAATTATGGGGTTACCGATGAAAATCTTATGACGGGAACAAGACTTAACGTCAGTTCAGTGCTTCGCCCATAAAGGCGACCAGACATTCGATGCGCACAAGTAGGTCGCCCTTATATATGCACGTAAAAACGACACATACGATTATACATAATAACTACTTATAAATAAAATTACAAAATAATTTTAATTTCTATGTATATATCTTATGAATAAATTTTTTTGTATGCCACCAAGCATACACAAATACTAACCATAATTTTATTGTTATATATGTGTGATAGTATCTGTCTGTTTTACATTTAACTATGTTTATTTCTCGCCTAAATGTGTACCTGGGTTTTTTCAAAGTGCTTCCTTGGATTTTTTGTTTTAAAAATATTATTTCACAATGCCTTATGTGAACTTAAGCTAGGATTCTAACTGTAACAGAACTAGAAATGCTTCGCCAATCAGGTGGATCGTTCGCGGTGTTTTTCGCGAAGTGAATCGAGAGGAAAAGTTCGTACTGCAGACGAATGATTCGCGAAAATTTTCGCTCCGCAAATGTGGTACATGCCCGCTGGGCATTAAAGTCCTCTGGGAGTGTGTGTCTCCAGTTGGAGTCCTATCAGATGGCACATGATTGGCCGTGGGGAAACTCGCGAGCGTACGCTATCGACGGCGTGTTCCTCAACTTCCGGTCGTTTGGGCCTCGATGTGTACCTCGTACGGCGATAGCTGGCCACATCAGCGTCGGCCATGCGCCGTGACAGAGAAGCATGACTATGGAGCCTTCAAATGATCGATGCCCACCGCGACTCACAACACAAATTACGTAAGATGGGCTTATCCATCCCTTCGAGTTTGGTTGTTGTACGGCCAGAAAACGAGTAAAATCTCAACAGGAGATAGTCTCAACAGAAGTCACTCTTGGCAGGAGTCAGTCTGCAGTAGTCATTTTACAGGAATATGTGATTTCCTGTGAATAAATATGCTGATTATTATTTGGTGTAGCCCGTTGGTAGTTCAGTCCGTATAGCTAGTTAATAAAATTTGCCCATACAGAGTGTTATTTATATCTAAAACTTTTTGCAGTTACAGACATGTATTCTTTTTCAAATTGTTAAGAGTTCCTGACTTTAGGAAATTTACATTTTACGAGTGGTTTAATAGGTTTGTTCTTAAATTTGACGCGTTATTGGGTAGTATTACAAATATAGAAACATACTCTAATTTAATGCTTATATTTTGTTGTATGTGACATGATATTATTTTGAAGGTGTGGATTTTATGTCTATAGTCCAAATGCTGGCGAGTCGGTATGATCGTTTGGAATGGTCTGTGTGTATGGTCAGTTTAACTGATCGGTCTGGTCCATCGGCCCTATAGATAAGTTACCCTGGTCAGCTGGTATCGCTGTTTGGTCTTGTCAACCCTGTCAATTGGTCAATATTCTGCATACAGAATATCAATGAAAACTTCAAGTGTAAATGCGCACAGTGCACTGCGTACAAAACATTAATTCATTCACCAAGTAAAAATCTGGAGACAACTAATTAACGAATGGTTGTTCTACATATTATTGCATACGGGAATGACGTAAATCAATGCACTAACAACGGATTGACGATGATGGATTGAAATATTGAAATAATTATTGAAAGACAGATCGAAATATTAAAATATTGATCGAAAGATTGAAGGATTTATCGGATAAAAAGATTGATCGAAGAGATTGTAGCACTGATCTAAACATTTATCTGAATATTGGAAGAATGAACGAAATATTGATAGAAAGATTCAAGAATAGATCGAAATACCCATTGTTAAAAACATTGAAATTTCGGTCAAAATACTGAAATATTGACGAAAAGATTGTACAAAATATTGAAATATTGATAGAAATATTGATCTATAAATTGAAAGAATGATGGAAGGGTGGATTGGTGGCCAAGAAGAGCAGAGAAAATAAGAGTGCCTATCATCTTATTTGACCTTGTACATTCCAAGTTTCAATGGCCTAACCCTAGTGGTTTGCAAATGACATCGTTTGCAACGTAGGCAGTCCCCCTGGAGTCAATGATGGTACCACTAAACCTGAAGTTGCGATGCTGGTCGAAGGCGCACGCTATTAAACGAACGCTTTATCTTTGCATCTACACTCTAGCAGCTCAATGGTCCGAACAGGTACTTAAAATACATGCAGATATTTTTACTTAATTGCGGTAATATGTGTGTAATTACGAGCACGTTCGGTAATGACCTGCAAAATTTAATGGAAGATTTGAAAAAAAAAAAAATTACAAGCCTGATAGAAAGAAACATAAGGAAAGGGAGAGCAATACGTCACCTGCTGTATCAAAAGAAGACCTGTGAAATTGCGAGATTTTGGTAACAATATTTATCTACAGAGGTTGCAATATCATGTGATCAACAATCAATGAAGAGCGAGCTATGAGGTGTCATCATTAAATCACTATCGGCTCTCAATACCCCGATGTTAAGAGCCACCCACACCTCTATCCTTTACTTGATTCCACTCAATAAAATCAATAGCGGAGTCTATTCGTGGTCGTGGGGTTGAGCTTAAGTGAATAAATGTTTGCAGGAGATGAGGTGGTTTAGTCGGGTATGACGTTAAGACAACTATTCGTCGAGGGAGGGTTGTTGAGTGGGGGCCAACTAAATAGCCAATTAAATAAAGTGATAGGGGTTAGTCTACCGCTGGTCGCCGTATTGAGAGCGCGTTTGCGTCGCCATTTTTAAGAGAATCGAACCCTGGACCTTCTACATGTAAGTTTATGTATATTGATTCAGGTTTCTCTTCGAGTTTACCAAAATGTTCTTAATTTTATGATTTTTAAATATTGTTTAAAATAAAGCATTTTTATACAATTAAAAAAATCTATCGATTTTTTTTAGCATTTTAAAAGAATCTTTAGGGTCTTTTTTATAAATTGTCATGATTCTTTTTATATTTTTCGGTTTTAATCGCGCTTTGTGTTAAGGTCAAGGTCACTGATATCCAAAATTGATGTGGGGAAAAATAATGTATTTTCATCCTATTTGAAATTTTTTTTTACAGATTATTTTATTTTATCTTGACTCTTTGGGTTTACGGTTATTCGGGTATAAGGTCATGTAATTTGGTGGTCGTGGTCAGTTATCTAAGTTTCCGGATTTTTTTAAACTTCTTGTTGAATTTTTGCGATTTTCCTTGATTTTATGTTTTCTAGGTCATCTCAATTTGTTCGCGGGTCCAGGTCATAGTATTGCAACATGGCGGTAGAGGTTATTAATGTAAAAAGATATGGCCGACATCCCTCTTGGATCGCTATGCTTGACTCGGAGTCTTTAGTCTACCTTGTTGATTTGCGAACTATTTCAATGAGTCTCGTGTCCAATTAGCTGATTTAAGGGCAAAATTCTGAGGGGGAAACGGGATATCTTGACGTCTTCGATACCACATGTCACTTGCCTACTTATTTATTATTGCAAAAAAGGCTTATATATAAAACTTCATCTACTTATATGTTACGAGTTTGGGATCGGCTATTATATGATTGAGCTGCAAGTTGAAACTACGCCTCCAGATATTATCGGTTTTGCCCCTATGCTGTTTGGAAACGTTGGTAATCTTGGCTGCAAAGGTGATTGACCGAATTAACATGTGTGAAGAACCGCAATCCCACTGCGTCGAGCTGTGCGGTTATGAGCTTACGACACTTGACTCGCTACTTCAACGTCCGTCGCCTGTTAAGAGAATCACATCACGCTGGAAGCGGAGATAAGCGAATCTCCGAGAGGGCATATGTTATTGTTGTTTTTTATTGCACTGCTAAGACTTATCTACCTTGAGTAAGAACTGAAGTAACGGACAGTATTCTGTTCCGTACACCCTGTTACCGTTACCGCGGCAAAATTTAAGGTTTGTTAGAGTAACGTGTGCCAAAAAAGATTGAAAAGGTAGATAAGTGTTATGTTTGTCAAGTAGAAAAATAGAGCATATTTATAGCATCACACATGTCAAAATCCTTTTTTTTTTAAACAAAATAGCTCTGTACCAAACCATTTACAAATAAATTTGAGAAATGGAATCAATATGTCTATTCCTTATCTACTTTTTACGGATTTTTGCACAAAGTATGGCACAATTTGTCCCATTATATTTTCATTATCTATGACAAGACATTAGGTGTAGCTCACATCTTTTTTCTCGTATATATAAAAATGTCTGTAATCGTGTAAAAATATTTCTACGTGCAATAAAATATAAGTGTGTTCATGGCTTACAATCAACGAAATCCTGATTACATTGACAGTCATTTTTTTTAACAAGAATATTAATTTGCTTCACGAACGTGAAAGAGCATGGATGTTTCCAAGATTATAAGTCATAAATATTACCTGGATGTAAGTGGATTGGTGCGATTTGGAAGGCTCTTAACATTGTGGTCTTGAGAACCGGCGGAGTTAAGTATTTACTTCCTGATACAATAAGGAAAAATTGTAGATAGGAAAATATGAAACAAAATTGTTATATTTGTAATCGCTTAAACAGGCCAAAATAAGTTCATTAGGCCTATTCGTTTTGATACACAATTTGGTCGTGCTTATTATGTTTGACACAGTAAGGACGGAATGTTATCGTATCTCAGCATATCTGGACTGCAGTAAGGTGGTTTTTCATTACGTTGTACAAGCGTCGGGTCTGTCCGTTACAAGTATTTTGTTGATTGTCTCAGGCCTGTGGTGGCGAGTGTACGCAGAGAGTGGTCGAAGATTCAGAGTTCTGGGCTTCAGCAAGGGGCCGGAGTTCCTGCGGCCGAGCCCCGTGGGGGTTGGTTGGTTGTGTTCGAGGGGTAGTAAAGTGGTGAAGGGGCAGCGGGTACGCAAAACCGCACGGATAAACACACAACTTATCCCCCACCCCTCTTCCATGACAGCGTTGCCGCGAGCCCTGCTGACACGTGTTAACTGATTACCCCCAGGAGCTCGTCAAGGGTTGGTTGAGGGTGGTTGAGAAGGGAAAGGGGGGGGGGATGGTAGAAGCTTTTCGTGCGCCACGCGCAAATTCAGATTAATATCTTGCGCGATAATAATGATGCGATAAGGCACGACGGGGTTGGCTTGGTCAGAGGGGAAGAGGAGGCTTATCTGCGAGCTAAACGCCCGTATAACACGGGTTTTCCTCCCGACATCGATGGGTGAAAGCGAGGGGGATTTCCCTTCCCCTTTCTCCTCTCCGAGGCTTTCCGTATCCCGCCAGCTTCCCCTTCCTAGAACCTCGACGTGATGGTATATGATGGATGAACGAAAATTGGGTGTCGCCGCATGAACTTCAGGGCAGCAGCGACTGAAATCCACATCAATCGAAATCCTCCGGAGTGAAAACGCCCTCAGCGGAACCAGAGCAGATATTAATGCCTTAGTCTATCCAAGTCAACAAAACACAGCGCAGAGCTTCAGTGGTATAGTTGTCGTTAAAAATTTTTCAAAATTTCTGAACGGTAACTGCTTACGAAAAGCATTCAAACAATTTTTCACATCGGAATGCTAGTATCCGTTTTCTATTTATGTCTCTAAATGTGTATTTTCTTTTTATGAAAAATTTTTTCTAATACGGTTCTAGTTTTACACAATCATTTTTAGCTAGGAGAGTAAAGTTTGTAACAGCCAACAAAATATTTGCATAGGGCCAAAAATGTATTAATTACCCCAACAATATATTTTCTTAAGTATAAATACTTGAAAAGCAACAACATAAGTTTGGTTTATCTAATAAAATACACACTTGAATGAACAAAACTTCCCTGTCGGTTCAAAAGAAATAAGACTCTAAATTTAGGCACTTTAGGTGAATCAACTGTGTTTATTTCTTTGGCCACTCATTCGATTTCTTCGTTCCAAAATACAGCTAGAGAGTTTTTTTGTGACAATAAGGATAGTAACAGTCTTTGTTAGTGCATCTTTTGGTGCTTGATAACGGTATAGTCATCTTAATAAAACAAGATCAACAGGAAGAAAAGAAGTAAAGCTTTATCGCTTAAAATATTGATATGCTCACGCTGTCCAATATTCGAAATAAATATATTTAAAAAAATCTTATTTTGTAAATAAATACTTTAGCTGAAGTAGGTAGGGCGTTGCACTCGGCCACAAACGATCTAAGTTAATTCATATCTCGGTTGGACTTTGGGTTCTCTTTGTATTAACCGAGTGCATTTACTGTACCTACTTCCAGCCAAAGAAATCTATACTTGTAAAAACAAAATCTTAGTTTGGAAAGACCTAACAATATCAACCATATGATTTGGTTTCAAAATCAAAATATTTTACTGCCCTCAGTCGAAATAATTTATTTGGCGGAGCCAGACAAACTTTGTTTGATTTAAAAATCGATTTTTCAATGAGGGATGAAATTTCCGTTAGAGTGTACTCAACATAGCATAGATGTACGCATCATACACTTGTCTTTATTTTCACTCCATGGTGTACTATGGCTACCGTTAGAAGTCCCTTAGAGACAAGTTGACGACAGAATGATTGCGCGCCAGTTCAGTTGCTTGCGCGTAGAGGCGACCAGACATTTGATGAGCGTGCCTAAGGCGTCCTTAGCGCTCTCACGCTTCTACAGCTCGTACACGCTAGACAAATCGAGTGGGACGGTGGATAGGATCTTAAGGGGCGCCGTGTTTCGTGACAAATACGCTATGCACATCATAACACGAACTGCTCACATATTTTCCAGCTTGTCCTTTTAGTAATATTTTATTGATATCAGTCAAACTCAACAAAGTTTATTTCACTTACCAGCGTGAAATATTACGTAACTCCTTACAAACTCACACTGAAATTTTTTTTTTTCATAAGTACAAAATCTATGAATGTTATTTAATAATTTTACGCCCTTAAGTTTTTTATGCTATATGTTACGGTTTACGGGGATAAGGGAGGGAAATATGAAGACAGGAAGTAATAACCCGGGGAAAGATGGTTACTAGCGCAATGATTACATACCCGCTCAGGGAAAGCTTCACAACCCATAGTTCAACATAAGGTGTTCTAAATGTATTTAAAAATGTGGATATGTTGAATTTTGTGTGTGGGTGCGATTTTTACTAGATCAATCAGCTCGATTTTCACATCCCTAACGTATTTATATGAGAAATATGTTTGGCTTAAAAGTACATCATATCGCTAACCTAAACATTTATATTAAGAGTTTTTGAAATCCATATTTAGCAGTTGTAATTGATAACACATTATCATTAAACATATATATTACAGACAATTTATTTTATAAAATAGTTTTGCAATGTCGATTTAAAAAAATTTCTACCCGTAAACTAATTCTTACACGTGAACGTCATGAACAAAAGTCAGTCAATATTATAATTTTAGAAATTTCTGTTCATTAGCAGGGTATTGTAGAGAAATGTTCCGTTAATATACGTAACCGGAGTTCACGACTAAACTAGCCACGCTTATCGCCGAGGCGAACACAGATCGTTTGCTGCCGCTTCAATAAGAAAATGACGGTTGCTGCGTAAATCAGAGTATACAAGCCATACACGCAGAAAAAAAAAGTAAAAATGTTAGTTCATATTTGCTTTAGTAAACAACAGTAATTAAAGGCTAACAAACAAAACGAGAAACTGAAAATTTTTTGTCTTCTGCACTCCGTTAATAAAGTTTTCTCAGAATTAACAGTATGAGAACTCTCTCTGCGAGTAGGTACCGATCTTCATTGCAAAATTTTTTGCATGGCAAACTTAAGAATTAAGGGACCTGTGTTCATGTCCTAGGCTAGGGATGGGGTACGGATTGGTGTTCGTACTGATGAATCATTACTAATTCCCAGTATTCGGAAATTTTCAAGTGGTATATTTCGTGACAGGTAATAAAATCGTTAACCCTTTACTGCTTACAAATGAACGGAAAGAGTTGCGAGTTTCGACCTGATGTACAATGGTTTTCACTCCGCCGGACTAACACATTCAGCCGGTGTTTTTTAGTTTTTCCAGTAACGATTGGTTTTCACTCCGCCGGACTAACACATTCAGCCGGTGTTTTTTAGTTTTTCCAGTAACGATTCTCTCCCTCTTCCCCTTTTCTGAATTTAATAGTTTGGGAAAACTTTAACCCTATTCTAGTGTCAGAATTGCCCACCAGGAGTACTGCAATCACTCCGACCAGAGATAAGTTTTTTTTTTTAGTTAAAGTTTTGTCTGCTAGAAGCAATACACAAATTCAGGCCTTAAAACATCATTATATTTTTACGTTTTACTGAATATTAAAATGTTGTAAACTATCAGAGAAGTTACGTTGAAATCTGTACTACTTCGTAACAGTTTACAGAAAAAACTATCAAAGATGTAATCGTAATATAAAATTCAAATTCTAATTCAGAATTCTTCTGCAAGACAAGATGAGAGTAGTGAACGATGAAATCATATTTAATAATCTCTCATTTGTTCCCCCCCTCCCTTTACCCTCCCGACAAAACGGTGTTCTTAACCACAATAAAAAACTTAATAAATGTCGTCCGAATGGCCACAGGTCCACTAAAATATTTCAAGACATTACAGGAAAATCACAGCACAAGGTATACACGGGAGAGTATTCAAGTTGATCGAATAACTGAAGTTAATGTTTTCCCTTTAGCAGATTCCTCCTATTTCAAGGTTGGACGGTTACGGGGTAGTGCGTATATTTTTTTTTTTGCGTTCTGGAGAAATAAGAAGATGTTTAAAAAAAACATTATTCAAGAATTCACGCACAGAGGTTCACTGTTGTCATGGGGAAGGACAATGATTAACAAGAAAATATCTCACGTTCCGGAAGCGTATACACTCTTGAAAATTATAGAGAAGTCAGGGAACTGTTTAGGATACGTACATTACAAGTTCTGCAACGACATGAAATGGAACAGAGCTCAGCGTACACACAACATGGAACCTCTACATCTTTCCAACATCCTCGGGTTTCGTGAGTGGAGTGGTGAGATTTGAGCGGCTCTTAACGTCAAGGTCTGGAGAGCCGATGAGGGTGAAGCGAGTTGAGTACGGAGCAGCGCCGGAATGCAAGGACGGGGGAAACGGGATATCCCCGAGAACGCCCGCCATCCAGCGGCATCGTCCGGCATAGTTACAATATGCTAGAGTCCGGGAATCGAACACGGTTCGCCGAGGTGGGAGGCGAGTAGTCTTGCCACTACACTACCGCGGCTTCTTCGGGTTAAGGAGCGAACAATGTTGAAGCTACACGAAGCGTTCTTCACCTCTGTACCTATGAAATTATGGTTTCCGCGGCAGTTCGGATATTCACGCCATATAAACTTTTCTTTTAAATATCAAAATTAAGCCCAAGCCAACTGTATGAGTAAGAACAAGAAGTTGCAGATAACTAATGAGCCCACTTTTCTTTACATGAGTGCAAATAAATTTTAGTGAACATCTTGAAATATAAGATGGCATGTGGGCGTTGACTTTTTATTGACAGCAGTATAATTATAGATGAAACGAGAAACAGTACCAAGACAATTAAAATACACTAGTGACTTATCCGAGATTGGAATTCAGAAGAACTCGTAGAATAAAGCTGTCTTCCAATCAACTGCATCACGGAGATAGGATTCGGAGCATAAACTTCGGATGTAATCAGTCTTATGTTTTGAATGATAGGGTTCAGTAACCAGAAATATTTACCCCGCCATCGTTTTGAAAATAAGTGATCGACATACCTAAAACATATAAGTTAACATCAACTACTGCAGTACTGCTTGTTTGCCATATTTGGTAGGAATCGGTCTATTGTTTCCCAAAATATGACACACAATTTTTATTTATTAATGTCACACTATCTTACAGAATGGAAGACAAATGGGACTCTGAGCAGAGACATTTGATGTTTGTTATATATACTTCCAGTATACAAAGTTAATTATGATTTTATAACATGGCTTCGAAGATATATTATACTATGCTAGAAAAGTTATATAGGCACCATTTTGAAAATAAGCGTCTGACATACTTGAAACATATTTGTACATATCAAATGCCACGTTACTACTTTCTTCCCAAATTTGATAGCAATTTGTCAAAATAATTCCCGAGATATTACATAAAAACATTATTAATTCATTAAGCGCTATCTTACAAAATAGCCTACAAAAGTAGTGGTTTTTTGGCTTATATGATGCTTGTAATATATCCTTTCAAAGTAATATATTTGGTTGAAATTGGTTAAACGATATGGTAACTAGCCCTTAATAAACTAAAAATATTTGTATGGCGGCTATATTGAAAATAAGTGCCTAATTATGTTAAATTACTTATATTTACCTGGCCTACCATAGCATTACATACGTGGGCTGGGTGTATATTCTTATAGCTAATTTTTTACGATGCAATTTTGCTATCGCGTTAAAAATTGTTCAGTTGGTAGACTGCAGAATACCAGCGAGACCGTCGGTATTTTATATTTCATTCACTAACAAATTAACAAATCACGTGTGTTTATCAGAGGAACTAATTTAAAATGAACATTTGTAGTGGTCATATTTCTTAGTAGTACCTATGTTTATCTACTTCGGTACGTATAGCAGCATGAGGTCTAAATGCATTGACGTTTTAGTATATTTCCGTGAAAAGGTGTGTTACTCGGTAGAAGCCGGCGTATCTATTGCAAGATAAAAGATACACCAAAAACTGAAGAAACAGTTAATAATTAATTTACCGAGTACACGAACGGTTATCTGAATATATTGATCTAATAAATTGTTTCTCTAACAATTTTATGTTCTCAATATTTAATTCAAAAATATTTGAAGAACCAGATTTTTCACTTATATCAAAAGCCAACCTCGTTAGGAACCCAGGCGGTGTCACCAGGATTTTCGCATGTGAGAAACGTGGCGGACGTTGACGTTGAACGGTAGTTTTCTCTTGGGGGAACTCCCGTTTTCTTTTATCTTGCATTCTGCCACTGTTCCATCTCCAGCTCCTTTCACCCTCACCGGCGCTCAAAACCTCTCTTTTAAGTGCCGACCATCCAAAACTTCTCATCTTTTCAGCCCCAAAACTATCTCACGCAGAGTCTTTGGTTTACGACTCGAATCTATCTACCGTAGTAGAATATTTACATAAGCATAAGTTAACTTATCTTGCCGCAACTTCAATATTTGTGAATTAAGTTATAGAGACAGCCTTCAACACTTTTCTAACATGATATCACGCCCTTTCACTAGCCAAGCGCATTTCACGAGATTAGCAGATAGGAAATTAAGAAAGACAAAAATCGCGCTGCAGCTGTACCCCAATGTATTTTTTTTTTTTGTATTTTTCTTTTGATATGAATATAATTCTCATGAAAGGTATTTTGTAACAATTTTGCACCATTTTTTTAAAGCCGATAGTTAAAGTGGATCAACTGATACGAATTACCAAATACAATTTTGTACAAAAGAGAAATAGATCTATATTTTAGAATCATCTAGAAAAAAAAAAATTTTAAAATGTATAAAATGCGTGAAATAAAACTTTCTTATAGAGCAAGCTGATTTATTACTTGTTATGTTTAGTTTATTATTTGCAGCAAAATTACGGCATACTGCAAGCAACAACTTTGCATGATTTCTCAACATTTTGTCATAGAATTATCGTGCGTATTATCAGTAAAGTGAAAAGCAAAATGGAAATAAAAGTGAGGTATCCTTGCGTACAAAACGTACCATCGTTTCTATGCAAAGTTAGTGGACTTAAAATACCGTCTAACATTGCTTCTTCAATATAGTAATTGTAAAAATGTGTACTTCATAGCCTCAAGTACCTCGAATGTACTAGTAGCTATTAAAATCTTCTGAAAAACAGTCTTGGGAGTTTACACGTTTAGACCTCCTAATAAAATTTATTTAATCAAGAAGGGGACTTTGAAAGAAAAAGTGTATTTAGAACGGCGTTCTTTATAACTTAAACAATAACTGCTTGGTTATTTATAAGATATCTGAAATGCTATATTTTACATTCAGTGTATATGCTAGACACACTTTACTTTTTATCTTTAATGTTTCAGTTTAGGTCAAACTCCAAATAAAAGTCCTAACAATTATCTTACGTTCAGGCTCAAGAAAGGAGTTTTAGACATTTTTGCAGGTCGTGCGTAAATTTCCCAATAAATTTTCTAGAGAAAACTATTATACGCCGGTGTGGCCCACTAACAAAATCATGTATAATTTTTTTTTTCATGGTAGGCAAACCGGGTTCGGTCGCTCCCGTATTTTCGCATGATGGAATCTTCCTTGACGCCCCAATGTCTTCACTCACTCGCTCACTAACTGTTTACATTCTCAACTATTTATTGATTGTACGATATAAGTTATTACACACAGAAAAATAAATAGTAAAGGTTAGATAGTTTTAAGATTTTTCGCATAAGTTAAGTCATATTCGTTTCTTAATTGTTGTCAATTAATTTATACTACATTTTTCTATTTAATATATAATTAGCAGAGACAATAGTGTGGTGATATGAGCATTATTATTTAATTACTACTTTGAACGACTGTGTTACATTAGTATTAATTTTGTTAAGAAATACGCTTGTTTTCTGTGTGATAAAAACTTTGACTTTTACTACTAACGTAGTTTGAATTCCAGAAATTCCTTTCAGTCTGTTGCCATTTGCACTGCATATGGAGTGCGAGGCTGGCATTATCTACACATGCCATCCACAGTGTTTGTTCTTTGACCAACATGGTATGACACATCCTGAGTTCATGACTACCGGTAGGTTTCTCTATCAAATAGCATATGTGATTTATTACCCTTTCACTCGTGAACCAGCGTCTTCGCAACGTTCGGTACTGACCACACATTCCAGTGACAATTCCTGAACTAAAACTGCTGTTGGGCGTTCCTCTATGTTGTGCGTGAAGAATTACGCCCCCGTCTTCGTGACGTCATGATGTCCTGTGCGTATGCTCCATGATTTGCTAGGAGTTAGAAAGGTTCTTGGTTTCAGTATTTTTATAGTTTTATTTGCAGCGTGTAGCTATAGGAGAGAATCAGTATGTAGTAAGTGTGGTGGGTACTTATGTCGAACTTAGCGTCTCGTCGACAGCGAGGTCGTTAGAGACGAATAATTGCTTAGAGGACAGGAGCAAGGAAGAAATCAGCGACGACCAGTATAAAGAAGCCATCCGAACATTGTCTTGAAGTGATTAAGGAAAACCAGGGGAAACCGTTATCAGGATGACAGAGATAGGAAGCGAAGCCGCGTCCTTCCGAAGACGAGTCTTGTTGTTACCACTGCGACACCTCACACGGTATTTGAAGTAGTAAATTTGTAATGTTTGTAGATCGTGGCATGTGAATGTACAACATCTGAGTCTCACATTTAATACCTCCGCGTTGAGTGCAGTGCACCAGACCACATTTCCGTTATTTTACTTTTTTTTTAATGAGCCGTGCTTTACAATTTTCACAATCGTCCCGCGGTAACTTCATTCCATTTGTTTTTGCGAGGGTTTCATTTCTACATCGACCTCGCTTTTACAGTTTGACTTGCCAATCCACAACATGACTCCAATTTGCTAGTTCTGTATTCCTGCGTTCTGAAGATTTCCAGCATTCCGAGGATATCTACATGGTGAGTTGCCACTAAGGGTCACGAAAAGATTTAATATAAACTTTTTATCAGTGCCACGACATAAAATCATGCATGCATATAATTACTCAAAAAAAAATAACTTTTATTAAAATTTATTCTTTGTTTACAATTACGTCCAGTATCATTAAAAATATTAATGTTATTTTATTTTAAAATTTAACGTGTTTTAACGAGGTCACACTAGGGATCTAGGTTTTTTCTTTTATGCGGATCGCGAAATAAAACTATTTTGTAACATATAATAAAAGTATTTGTAAATACATTTTGTTATAATCACAAAAGTCAAATTATAAATCCCCAGAAATGAATGTACGCTATTTTTATCAGAAACCACAACGGCTGCAGTTTACATTTGTGAAAAAAAATTAATTTTTATGAACACTAATAAAGTAATTTTCTCATTTAAGTGACATGATCTCACTACATATTAAATTGTACTACTCGTGTGTATATACATATATATTAGTATAACTTCCGTTTAAATGGTGCTTCTATTGTTGGGCGTGGTAGCAGATGCACTCACTCGTGTACTCAGCACTAGTTTTTTAACTTTATGAAAAGCTGTTCTCTTAATTGCATATATAACGTTTTACTAAAAATCCTGTAATCAGGCACAATATGACTTATTTTAGGCTACAACTATGCCACTCATGGCAAAGTTGTGTGTTCCAGAAACTATAGGAAGTTAAAAACTAGACATATTCGTGCTGCTATACAACGGCCACCAACCTGCCAAGTTCTCAATATTGCAATGCATATCTGGTAGCAGACGTCCTGTTTCCCACCCTGGAGCGTCCCACTACAAAGTTTCTTCAAAGGAGCCCTTTAAAAGCAAATTAAAATATTTTGTAATAATATTTTGTAACTGTTGTTGGCCAAGTAAATCTCCCCCAACCATTCTCACCTCCGTTAATGTATGCTCCAGTTGTTAAAGAACAGATATAGAGGAACACTTCATAAATACAGAATTCCCAAGCATAACTACGGAAAGGTCTTTTGATTTTATGTTAACCTCAGTATAAACTGGGATATTTTGCACCTTGTCAACGGCACCGAAAAAAAAATATAAGAAATAACTTAAGTACTTTTGAATATCTTAGATCAAATACAGTTATATATATTGTCTATAAATATAAATATATATATATTTCGTGTTTAATACACAAATTATTACATGTTAAATTAAGACGCGAAGTTTATGTTTCTCTTAAACTATGGACTGATATTAGAAAGGCTTCACACAACTCATGTTTTATTAAAAACCGGTAACATAAATAAACAAGTTTTTTTTTTAGCTCTCCGAAAAATGGGAAAACCTTACGGCTTTTATTTCTTATATTCGCTTTTCTTTTTCCTCATTTCCTACTGAGATCGGCCTCAGCCGGTGCGGAGAAAAGGATAGGCGGGAAAAGAGAAGGAGTGCGTAAAGGAAGCAGAGAAAAGCAATCAGTAGATCTTGAGAGATAAGAATATATTTTACTTAATTTCAAAGTGCCTTTTACTAAGTTAGGGAGGCTGCTTTTATCTAGTCGTTCGACGCAGACACAACATTGCAGCAATACGGGCAGGTTTTTCAACGGGCGAGTTCACAAGCAGCAACACATGGAATAAACAAACATATTGGAGAGTACGAATCCTAAAATACCGAGTCAAAGTGAATTGGCTGAGAGGATTCTTTTTTTTTATATATATACTTTTGGAATGTAACCACTTTATTCACCAAGAAGATTCCAATTTCGAAATGAAACCTTTGTGCTTCTCGTCCCTTTCGTCGGGAGCGTACTGTGATATAGAGAATATGCCATAATTCTACCGGAACAAATTCCTCCTTTCGTGTCAGCAATTCGTAACAGGCAATTTCCTCCGCCTTCTACCCATATTTTATTTCGACCTGAAAGGAAATCAAACCCAGCAGTAATAAAATTTTTTTTGTTAACTTCATTTTATCTTTTATTCTAGAAATTCTCTAGATGGATTCATATATATTTATATATATAAACATTTCTTTCATATTCTCTTTTCTTTTCTACTTTCATCCACTCCTCTCCTTTCCGAGAATCTCAGATCTTTTCCTAAACCTATTTTCCCCATCTCTTTCCTGCGTTGTTTTTTTCTCTTTCCCTCTTCCTCCATCTTTCTCTGCCACTGGATTTTTATCGCAAATACCGTTCGGGCCGGCATGAGTATCACAAAAGAACGCGGATTCTCGGGCGTTTCTGCTACGGTATTGATGTGTTTGCTGGAAACGGGTATCTCAGAACGAAATTTTTATCCGCCATAAGATGGAATTGAAACAGATGAAAGCTCACGTGTCTAGCTGAGAAAACTACACTTTAATAAGAAGTTATTAATAATATCTTGAAAGAAATGACAAAGCAGAATAAATAATTGATTTACACACAATAAGGGAAACTAAAAAAATTATGATTTTGAAAATTATTGCTTCGATAACATGTTAACAAATGGTCTCCATCTAAAAATTAAAGGAAAATACAACAAAATTATTCATACTGCTAAAACCCACGAGTAACTGGTGTAAATTGTAATTATTCAGAGTTTCTGAAGGAAACTTCATAGACCCACAAAAGTAACATACATGGGTTCTGCACAGCTCACCTTTTTAATATTGAGGAGGGCGTAATGGCAAAATAAGTAGAACGACTAAATGCAATAGATAAAAGTACGAGCAGTTTGGCCGCTTTTTTTACGTCGGACGCCATGTTGAATAGCCATTTAATGCTATCTGCGCAGGCGCGGACTGCGTTCAGTCGCTGTGTGGTTCGCAGTGAGCGTAGTATTGTGCGCGCATGGTTTGCGACGTCCGAACTCGCCCGTGTGAAGGCTGATTTGTTATTGAATATTGGTGGCGAATGATTTGAGAATTGAAAAAAACGAGTGATTTTGTTCGTTAGCCAGTTTAAAGAATTAACGTTGTTTTCGCCACTGCTGGTAGGGTTTCTAGTACATCAAAAATGTAGTTGAATTGGCAGAGAACAGTGTAATTGTACCCGCCGCATACCTAGGTGAGTTAATTAATAAAAGTCTGGTATGTTTTACTGTTATTTTAAAACCCAAAAATCTTAGATCAATATAAAATATTAGGTTAGATTAAAGCCCTAAAATCCTAGATTATAATGAACTCTTAAGTTATATTAAAACCCTATAATCCTAAGTTACATTAAAACCTATAATCCTAGATTACATTAATACCTATAATCCTAGGTTATATTAAATCCCTATAATCCTAGGTAAGATAAAAACAGTACAATCATAGGTTAAATTAACACCCTACAATCCTAGGTTAGATTGAAATGTAAAATAGTGATTCACTCATCGTGGGGTTAGGTAAAATTAGGTTAGGTGGTCACATATTACGAAATTTGGTGGAAAAATATTAAATTGAGGTGTTTTTTTTTTTTTTTGTGGTTGTATTTGTTGTGATTTTACCCCGCAATTTCCCTGATATTCATATCCATCCCCACTATCGTGTTTGTGGTTAGTATTACTAATACGTTAATGGTCCTAGTAAATTCGTGTTCTGTGTAATTAGTAGAGTGGAAATATACCACTTTCCATTATTTTTTCTTTTATTTACAGAAAAGCAGCTACTCTGAATAATTACAGTGTAAATATTTTATAATTATATGCATGTAGATGATAAATATTAATGCGCAGATATATAAATAAATACCAACAAACAAGTTTTAATAAAGGGAACGTACATATTTACAAGTCATGTATCTCAAACATCACTTAAGATACAATACATAGAAAACTATGTTCTGCCAACGATCAGTATGTACGTAAATACTAAATGTACTGTGATAGATATATTATTTTTAATATTTTCATACACCTATGAAATTAATGGCAATATATAACTAACTATTTTCGTAATACGAATACACATATACTATTATTGAATGCTTGCAACAATTTTGTTACGGAAAATATAAACAAAATTTGTATAGCACATCCTAAAAATATAAAATGATAAATAATATAAGATAAATATTTTACAACAAAATTATGAAAACCTAATACGGCGATCGTTTCTCCTATTTACTATATGTGCCTCCTTGGTACATATAAATATATTTATGAGTACTTAATATTTTAGAGCTGCACGATATTTTGCATATTATAAAGACAATTTTTTTTTCATCAGGACGTAAAACAAATGCTTGCGTACTACAATAAAATGAAAAGTAAATAAATATGTTACTCCTTTCCAAGATCCAGGATAGCAAAAAACTTTCCGATACACTCTGCCTGTGACATAGCACAGATGCATAATATACCGTTTAGTTATGCTGCACAAACAGTATGGTTATATTTTTATATTTAATAATGAGTATATTCGTGATAATATGTACAGAATTGTGTGGAATTCAACCAAAAAAATGTAGTACATAATTAAATGGGAGTTAATATGACATTGTCCGCATAAAATTAATATTAAGAAAGTTTTAGGCAACTAAAAATTAAGTAATTAAATTGTACTTAGGCTAAATGTCGGCAACGAAACGAAATTGAGTGAAATTACATTTCTCCAAGCATTGTCTAATCATATCGAAACCTTCAACCTAACAGCAAACTCTAATTAAAATGTTAAACTATAATCTAAATAACAGGAGTTGCCACCATCTTATTGCATACAATTATTTTTACCGTCAAGATTTATGAACGTTTTATGCTGGTTTATTGAGCAAGATGGCCTAATGAACAAATTTGGTCCACTCGTTACAACTGTCCAGAATTCACTGTTTCCACGTTGTTTATGGAAAGGGTTAAAAAGTTCCATCATCGTCTGTGCAGTGAGCAGAGACGCATGCCATGGACGCACGTAAGTACTATTTCCTAAGTGCTAGGTACTGTATCGCTACAGAAGCATACCATAGACGCACGTAAGTACTCATTCCTACACGCTAGGCACTGTATCACTACAGAAGCATAACATAGACTCACGTAAGTACTATTTCTTACATGCTAGGCACTGTATCACTACAGCCGAAAATTTGTGTGCATTTTACACGAAAACAGTGGGTCCTAGACAGTTGCAACAAGATAACTATTTTTGTTAATTAGGTCACAAAGTCTGTGGGTGTAATTCAACTGATCATTAGTGTTTGTGCATATATATATATAACATGGATATATACAATATTAAAAGTACCCAATTTTTTTTGGAAACATTTTTACATATCACTTAGTTGTACGCTTTGTGGCGAATGCATATTATTTTAAGGGCCTTTTTCCTAGGTAGAAGCAAATCTATCAACACAATGGTACTATTATGAATAAAAGGTTCATATCCATGCAGTTGAACGTGATATAATTCTCGACCGAAAAGCGTTTTGTAATGGTCAATATTATCCACCGGTATACATCCACATCGTGCCCTTTTAAGCAATGGGGGCGCATTCCATTAAATTGTGTGACATCTGTTCCAACCAGGCGAACTTATGTGAATATACATCTAATCAGTCATCGCATATATAATCTTGTGAATTATTAACTTACCTAAGTCTTCCGTTGCATTCTTGGTCACGTTAACTGCAATGCTGAAGAATGACTAGACATTTTCCGCTTTTTGTTTAAGAAAATATACCGTATGGGTAGTGCGAACCTAATTGTTATAACTGTCGGACTGTGTAAGATCGTCCCGGCTTGCATGTTTTCCATGCTTACTGTGTTGTTGTGTAGGAATCACCCTTTCAAAGTACAGTATTCCTCTGAGACGAATTGAAAAGCACATCGACCAAAATTGAACGTTTTCGAGAGGGATCGCATCGTAGGGCCGCGGGAAGCAGGACGGTCACTTCGCAATATTGCGAGTAACACCGGCAGTACGCGTATTACCGTAACAATCTTCTGACTCCAAGGGATGGGAAAAGGTACGAACAAACGACATGCAGGATCTGCGAGACCCTCGCGAACCACAGGGATGAAGAACCGACGGATTGTCTGGCATGCGCGGAGTGCCCCAACAGCCACAATTCTGGACACTCAACGAGGAGTGATGCCCATCCTGAAGAATCCTGTGAGTGCCAATACCGTTGGTAGACGGCCATACGGAGCAGGACTACGGGCACGCACAGACCGTTACGATGACACCACATCAAAGTCGCCACATACTGCGATGGTGTCATTACCGACTGTCGTGGAGCCATGCAGAATGACAGCGGGTGATAGTCGGTGATGAGTGGGATTTTGTCTTTTTGGTGACGACCAACGATTCAGTGTGTGGAGGCATCACGGGCAGAACCGAGATGAGTGGTTTGTTACCACACGTCACACCTCCTGACGGCCTGGTGTCATTGTCTGTGGTGTGATCTCATACGATGCCCGACCATCGTTTGTCTTCATCACGAACTCTTCGTCAGCCCAACGGTACGTTCATGAGGTCTTGCAACCAGTGGCATTGTCGTTTGTGAACGCCCACGCCATTGATCTATTCCTGCAGGACAACGCTCGTCCTCATACCACTTGAAGTCTCAAGAGCGTGCCTTAACACTATGGAGATTCTCTTTTAGACAGCCGCATAGACAGACCTTTCCTTATTAAAAAATTTGAGGGATGCTGTTGACCGCTCTATCGCGACTCAACACCTACCGCAAAAATCTGGAAGATCTGCGAACGCATATTCAAGCTGCGTGCGGTGGATTATTGCAGGACACCATTATGGATCTTCAAATCTCCATTCCGCGACATAAGCGGAATACGTTCGCCAATATGGCGGTCGTACGTCATACTGAGATACGTACATGGGTATATGTAGTTCTCATACCTGTCTTAATTTGTTGTAATTGCTTGGTCCTGCTGCCTTTTGGCTTCCTTTACAATACCATTGCTGTCCGAAATTTCTTGTCTGTATAAACATAAAAAAACTGACTGACTGACAGACATATCAATGTCCAACCTCAACCATTTTACCTACAAGCATGACATTTGCGGAAACATTAATTATGTAATGATTGCAGGCACTAAGGAGAGATTTTTCAAAATTAAAACCTTAAAGGGTGAAATTTTGGCGGGGGTTAAAATTGGCATGGAAAAAAAGTATCAAATAATCCTTTTAACTCTAAACTTCGTAAAAGTACTGTAAAAAATAATTAAAAATATATTTTACTAAGTTATTTCAGGCAAAGAAATCAATCAGCAGTAAAACCGGCCTATTAACTAGAAAATTAGTGAAAATATAGTATAAAAAAAATTATGAAGAACGTGCTCGTAATTAACACTGATTTATTATACTAATATCTTAATTGATCAATTTTGAATACATTGTCGATTGGTGGCGCTATGAACGTTTATAACTTCTCTGTCGTTTTATTTATGTTTACTTCACTAACATACATATATTTTTTCGAATTTGGAATTTGTATTGTTGTTTGTATTTGTTTAGCTGTTTTTTGATCTTATTCGTTTTTGTTCGCATCTATATATTTTTTATTAATTAAAAAAAAGTTTTGAAAATAAAATATATTAAAGGGCAAGTGGTGCGACAAATCTTGAAAATTATTGGGGACAGAGCTTGCCTATTTTAGTCCCTTTCTTTTTTGATGTTCGGCACACAAGAAATGGCAACGTGCATGCGTGAAGAAATTGTCAATTTTGTGATAAATATCGCTAATAAGAATGAATTTCCGCTTATTCACAGGATAGAAGCTGTGACAAAAACAGCACACCAAACGAGTAATATGCCAATATGGTTCTGCCTTCAACATACGGTGGACTGTGTAAGTTTGTCGCAGTAGGGATATACATTTTTTTTTTTTTTGTTTTTGAAGTTTACAGAAACGGTAACCTACAATCTAAGAAATTATTCGCAAATTTACCATACCAGTGTATACGTTTAGTGAGAGACGACAATGGTAACTGTTCCCCTTATTGTAGCGTTTCTACATTTGGTCAGGAAAGAGTACAAATGCGTAGGAAAGTTCCCAACTTTGTATAGTAGCGACGCTTAACATTCCTACATTTGCAGCTTGATGTGTGGTATTATTTCCATACAGTACAAAGGTTAATAACTTCCATTAGAGTTTAGGAAGTTTACCAGTTTCTATTTAAAAGAAGGTAATGAAGGTTTTCCGGTTAGGCACTTTCGCTGTAAACAGAATCAATGAAATTATCATTTTGATGCCTATCTGTCACATGAGGAACAACGTTCTGGAAAAGCAATCAATTATACAACAAAATGGAATTCTGTAATGGCTAAGAAAGTAACAAACCAAAATAGTTAAGTGCCTGATTCTAAATGTTTATTTTTTATGATAAATATTCAGCATCTTTTACTTACTCTTCTTCCAGGCTGTATTATTTTCATACAGCTATTTCACAGTTGACGTGTTTAATAGTATCTCAGAAAATAATTAAGAAGTGTAGTGCTAGATACACTGACACAACTAAGCAGAAGAAATTTAGACAGGCTCAGAAAAACAATTAAAAAAATTACCCGTTTCCACACAGGAAGACTGCATTTAAATATTAAAAAAGAAACTTAGAAATGCACAGAAAAGTCGCTGCTTATTATCAGCAGGCACATCCTTGNAGTGTAGTGCTAGATACACTGACACAACTAAGCAGAAGAAATTTAGACAGGCTCAGAAAAACAATTAAAAAAATTACTCGTTTCCACACAGGAAGACTGCATTTAAATATTAAAAAAGAAACTTAGAAATGCACAGAAAAGTCGCTGCTTACTATCAGCAGGTAAACCTTGAGTTCACAGGCAAGCTGCTGCTGATTATCATCCGGCACATTATGAAGTTCACAGGCAAGTTGCTGTTGTATAATAGCTGGCATATCCAGAAGTTGTCAGGCAAGCTGCTGTTGATTATCAGTCGTCGACACATCCTGAACTTCACAGGCAAGCTGCTGTTGATTATCAGCCAGCACA